>CAUYON010058069.1:0-33486 GCA_963573935.1 Arctocebus calabarensis
CACACCTACGGTGCATCTTAGAAGAGTACAGGTGAAAATTACTAAATGTAGAATATAAATGTTTTCATATAGTGATTAAAAGGCCATGAAGGCTATGTTAAATAGTTCAATGAAAATATTTCAGAATGTATATAAAGTCAGCACATTGTGCCCCATGACATTACCACATCTATGTGGTCTGTTTAATTTTTCAGCTTACCAGTGCCATCAATAAGATACATAAAACAAGAGCAATATTAATAAAACTGAATCGGTATAGTAGAGTAAGGTAATGGTGGCTGCAAAGTTGGAAACAAGGGTTTATGTTTAAATCCATGAGAAACAGAGAGCTACGTGTGGTTGGTATAAGAGATGTTCAGCTGTCAGCGTCTATAACATGGGCACATCGCAGCCCTATAGCCTCTGGTTTCCTTTTCCAGCAGTGGAATGGTGGTCCCTCCTTTGGTTGGCTCACGGGCACTGTCTCTTTAATTTCTTAAAGAGAAAATATCTCTAAAGTGCAGAGATTTTGAGTGAGTCAGCTAAAAAAAGCAGAAGAGAACAGAGTCAACTATCTCTGGATTTTGAATGACATCAACTCTACCCAGATTACTGATGAAATAGCAGAGCCATTTCCTCAGTAGGTTTTAAGGGATTTGTTTAGACAGATCCAGGAAATACAATTAGATAACTCAGAGTTTATCTCACCTTCCACTGTCAAATTGGAAACTTTCCTAGAGTGAGAAATGCAGACAAGAACTGCAGTGTGCGTTAAAGTACATGACTGCTTTAGAAGGAATTTTTCAGGTCTTATTGGCTATGGGAGGAAGATAGCTCAGAGAAAGAGGTGAGAGGGCAGAGGAACCCTCTTCTCAGTCTCTCTTACATTGTCTTCGAAATATGATCATGCATTAGCTATTATCCCTCTTTCTCTGATACAATCTATAAAACTAATTTGTTTTTATGTCAGATCTTTGCTTTTAAGTGTGACTCATGGACCAGTAGCTCCAGCATCACCTGGGAGCTTGATAGAAATGCAGGTCTTGGACCTCACCCAAGACCTCCTGAATCAGCATTGCCTTTTAACAAGATCATGCACATCAAAGTTTGAGAAGCCCTGGTCTTGAGAAACTTTTTTGATGGGACAATTAGAGACAGAGCCCATTCTAGGTAGGGGGTGATTCTCAAGACAACCCATCAGTAGCTGTATAACCTTGAATACACCTTTCTCTGTCTTTAACACTATGCAAGGCAGTGGAGGGCCTTAGCAAGTGAGAACAGCCTTCCCTTCAAGGAGCTTGTAATCAGAGAAGTAAGTGGATCATGGGACATAATGCAATAAATGTCATGATAAGAAAAAAAGTCAAGTGCCAGGGGAATATAGATAAGGGATATGCAAGCCAGTCTTAAGGGCAGAGACAGAGTCAAAGAAGTGATATTTAACCTGAAGCCTGAGGGCAAGCTACAGTTTTTAGTTCAGGGATATGGCAGAGGATAGGAAGGGGAAGTGGTGCATATTTAACAAAGTGATTGGAGGAGACGCCACCCTGGCAGAGTTGGGGAAGTGGAAAACTTTCATAGTCTAACCTGTATTAATGTTTGGCTCTGAGGATCAGCCAGGGATCACTAACACGGATTGAGGGAGGACTTATTTGTTTAGATGGAAAAGTTCTGATTATGTTATAAATACTGATGAGAAAGAACTGATGGAGTGGAGTAGGGGAGAGTAGAGTGGAGGAGCAACCTGGGAGTTGAGAGAGGAGTGAGCGATCCAGAGCTCTGAGGTTCAGCCCTGGTCTCCGGCAGGACAGGAGCTCCTCCTTCATTTTAACAAGGAGGAAGGAGAAGGGGCCAGGAACAGGTGCAGGAACCTTGTAAATACAGTGGCAGGAAGTCAAAGTCACTCTCTGTGACCTTAGAGTAACTTTCCTTAGGGTGGGCATCTACTGCTTAGCTAAATGGGGAAGTATGTGGAGGAAAAGGATAATTTGCAGTAAGAAAATAGAGAAATCAAGGATCTGAAGTTCCAGATGAGATTGAAGAACAGAGGAGGAGCTGCTGAGTAATGTGCTCTCTGTCCAACCTGCCAGCTCTGTACACCTGTGCACGCTAATCTACTAGTGGCCCATTATCCACCCAACCTGCTACCCCTTATCCTTTATGAAGGTATTATGTTTCCACAGACAATAATTCATTTCAGAAGAGATAAATCAGGTATTCTGGAATAAAGAGTTTCTCTGATCTCAATCAGGCCATATAAGACCACTGTCCCTTCATCCTTTGTACGTGACATTCATCTTGCCGCCACTTCCTGGCATCAGTCAACCAGCATTTAGGGAGTCTCTGTGGGCCCCACATCATCCCCAGGGGATGAACATCTCCTCTGTTCTACATCAGTGCTGTTTACATGGAAGAGGCTGAATCCATGAAGCACAGCCCAAGTGAAAGGCAGGGGTGGGGTGGCTCATGCCACCCAGCCCAGGTCTTCAGGACTGTGTGCCATTCACAGCTCGTCTTTAGTGGCTGTGTCATTTTCCCTGATGGCATTAACACCGTCTACTTTATATTTGACATCTAGTGGACTGCAACCTTGCTCTCTAGGGAGCTAGAGATTGCAAGCTCCTTGAGGAAAGAACCATGTCTCTCCCATCGTTGTGCTCCTGTGGCCTGGAGTATGTGCTCCGTAAAGATGTGTTGACAGAAATAGACTGCCCCATTCTCAACTGTTGGGCAGGGAATATGGTTGTCTAATTCCTGATTGGAAATACAACTGTTGCCATCAGAATATCGCTCTCTGCCCCTCTTCCACTGAATGCATTCCCCTCAAGTCCTGAGGAATCTGCAGAATGAGACAGCGCAGGCCACACTTGTTTATCCGCTCTGTAGCCCGAAGGTCCTTTGTGGTTATAATATGATACCTTGCCATCCTTTTTAGTGGAAGTGGTGACAATAAGGCAGTAACTAATTCTCATTGCTACTGCTGGATTTTCTGTGATTGATGGTGTGGCCACTTTCCCTGTCACTTGCACCTGTTGCTTGGCCTTTGGCTACAGGAATTTTTGGAGTAAGACAGGTTAGGTAGGGTATGTCCAAGGTCTCTTGGATCTATCAAACTGATTTTCTAGCAGAAAACCAGTCAGTTTCATGATCAATGAGAGATTTCATCCCCCCATGCAGTCTCTCCCCCCCACTCTTGTTGTGTTCCACTGGCTCCCTCAGTATTGAAGTGGGATCTGGGCAGGCATCGTGAGCCACAGGGGCATGCCAGAAGAGAGTGTGGGCTGATTGGTGACACTGATCTTCCACTTGGGAAAAATATTGACTATACAAAGTGTAATTATCTTTGAGTCCACCAGTTCTGTGAATTCGTGTAAGATCACATAGGATCACATAGAACTGGTTTGCTTTTGTGAGAGCTGTGGAGAAACTGCTAACAAAACAAACAGATTAAACAAAAATGCAGGTGGCATGTTCAGACATCTTAGGTGGTCACTTTTCAAGCGTTTTAGCAAAGGCTATATGTAAATTCACAGTGAATTAGAATATTTATTGAAGCATTTGATGTTTACCTTTGTTTTTTTAGATAGGAATTTGTTTTCCTTCTTCCCTCCCTCCTACCCTTTTCCTTTCCTCCCTCCTTCCCTTTCTTTCTTTCTTTCCTTTTTTCTTATTCTATCTTATGTACGACTCTAATAGTTGCAGCAAAAGAAAGGGGAGTTCTTAGAGATGGTTAAAGGTGGGACCTTGCAGACTCAGATATCCTCCCAGCATCTCATCCCTCTCCCACTGCCAGTGTTCAACACTCAAGCACCCCTGCAGAGACCTGGCATATCAGTGAGGCCAGTTTAAAAGCCACCAACCTGCCAAGCAAGGCTTTTATTTGGAGCTGTTTGATAAGTAGTTAGAGGTACTGTACAGGCTTCATAGAAGCAAGATTGTTTCTGAACAAAACATTCTCTAACCATGGCTTTTCATTCACCAGAGACTTATTCTTATTCAAATATCTTTTCAGTTAGACCAAACAATTGTTTGGAGCTTCTCAAATAAAACAGGTGTGGAGGAGGGGTGAGAGAGACAGTAATCATGGGGCTGCAGGTGGGCTCATGCTCTTGAAGAAGAGCTGTGGAGTGAGAAATGGAGGCTACTGGATCTGTGCCCATGTTAGGAAAAGAGGCATAAAGACGGGTGGGGGTGAGGATAGAGTTAAGAAGTGCAAAATGGTGATTCCTAGGAGCCAATGATACATTCTCAAATATGCTCAGCCAACTAGGGGTGTGTTGCCAGCAATGGCAGCAGGCCTATGCCGCGTGCCTCCTGATGGTTGGTTCAGATGATAGATCTCTGGAGATTGAAGTCAGCAAGGAAGAGCCTCCAGCCAAGGAGCTGTGGCTCATGCATGCCCATGCTTGGATCAGCCACCCAAGCTGAATGCCAGGCAGCAAAGGAAGAGGTCTGATTGATCTGATCCTGGCTTATAGACCATAAAGGCCACTGTGAGAGGAAGCCTGACCAGCATTCTGAAATGCCCCTCACCACCAAAGTCTTGAGAGCCTTTGAAGTCTGCTCACTCTTCTGTCCTCATGTCCCCATGTGGCCACCATGATTTACAACTATACAATCTGAGAGATTGCAGAATGCAGTGTGTGGGATGCTTAGAGGTTGTATTGTTTAACTAACTCTCATTCTCTACATGTCAGTGTGTCTTCCTTTCACAGGTGGGACGCAGAGCCTGTTCCTTGTGTTTTCCCAGGAAACATTGTGGTAGGTATTTGGTGTATGTTTGAGGATGAATGTAAGAGAGAGTGGGAAGTGGGACAGCAGGAAGGGTGGAGGCAGCAGCCTTTATGTTTCCAGACTTTAAGCAATGACCACTCTTGTGAGCTGCCTTGAGGGTGGCTTGTACACTGTTCCATAGGCCAGAAGCTCCTGGCTCCCACAGGCTTTGTGATCGCCCTACTGCTTTAGGCGATCCCACCCCCATCAAAGTGAGGCAGCAGCAAGTCTGCAGGATTCCCTCACCAGAAAGCTGCAGCTCTCACACCACTTCCTTTCCATTGATTTGGAACCATAGTCTGGAAATTTTCAATGCACACAAAAGTAGAGAGAATAGTATGATAAAATCCCCTGCATATATTACCCAAACATCAACATGTTGCTAATCTTGTTTTATCTACATTTCTCTTTTTTTTTTTTTTTTGCTGAAATACTTAAAAGCAAATCTTGGATATTTGATTTCTGAATAGACAGGTGATAGATAAGAACTTTCACTTTTAACATATTCATACCATGTTATCATTAAGATTATCTAATAAACCATTTTTATTCAAATTTCTCAGATTATCTCAATTTTTTTTTTTTTAACGGTTGGTTTGATTGAATCGGGACCCAAATGAGTTCCCCACATTTTAAAAAATATCTCTTGAAGTTCTTTTGATCTATCAGTTTGTTTCCTCCCATGTTTTCCATGTTATTTACATGAACACCACATTTTATTGTACTTTGCATTATTGCATTTGGCAGATATTGTACTTTTTACAAATTGAAGGTGTGTGGCAACCCTATGTTGAACAGATCTATCAGCACCATCTATTAGCAACATTTTTCCAACAGCATGTGGTTACTTTATGTAATTCTCACAATACTTCCATCTTATTGATTATTATTATGTCTGTCATGGTGACTTGTGATCAGTGATCTTTGATATTCTTTTGTAATTATTTGGGGACCCCAGGAGCCCACAGAAAAGGGCAAACTTAATGGATAAACGGTGTGTATGTTCTCACCACTCTACCAATCAGTTGTTCCTTCATCTGTCTTCCTCTCCTTGGGCCTCCCTATCCCTAAGACACAACAATATTGAAATTATAACCCTATAGTGGGTCTCTAAGTGTTCAAATGAGAGAAAGAGTCATATCTATCAATTTAAATCAGGAGGTAGAAATGATCAACCTTAATGAGAAAGGCATGCCAAAAGCCAAGACTGGCTAGAAGCAAGGACTCTTACAACAAACAAGTATCCAGGTTGCAAAGGAGAAGTTCTTTTTTTTTGCAGTTTTTGGCTAGGGCTCCGTTTGAACTCATCACCTCCAGTATATGGGGCCAGCACCCTACTCCTTTGAGCCACAGGCACCACCCAAAGTTCTTGAAGCAAGTTAAAAGTGCTACTCCAGTGAACACACACATAATAAGAAAGTAAAACAGCCTTATTACACATATGGGGAACATTTTAGTGATCTGGATGGAAGATCAAACTACAACATTCTGTAATCAAAGCCTAATCCAGAGTAAGAGTTTAATTCTCTTTAATTCTATGAAGGCTAAAAGATGAGGAAACTGCAAAAGAAAAGTCTGAAGCTGGCAGAGGTTGGTTCATGAGGTTTAAGAAAAGACATCATCTTCGTCACATAAAAGTACAAAGTGAAATAAGTGCTGGGGTAGAAGATCTAGCTAAGACCTTTGATAAAGGTTCCTACATTAAATAGCAGATTTTCAATGTAAACAAAATAGTGTTCTGTAGGAAGAAGGTGTCATATAGAGCTTTCACAACTAGAGAAGAAAAGTTAATGCCTGGCTTCAAAGGAAGATTGACTACCTTTTTAGGGGTTAATACAGCTAGTGTAGTTAAGTTGAAGCCAGGGCTTATCTATCATTTTGAAAATCCTAGGGCTCTTCAGAATTATGCTAAATTTACTCTACCTATGTTCTGTAAATGGAATAACAAAGCCTGGATGACAGCACTTCTATTAATAGCATGGTTTACTGAATATTTTAAACCCATTATCGAGACCTACTATTAGGAAAAAAAAAGATTCCTTTAAATATTACTGCTCATTGACAATACACCGAGTCACCCCAAGGGAGTGATGAAGATGTAGAAAGAGATTAATTTTTGCTTTCTTGCCTGCTAACACAATACCCATTTTGCAACCCTTGGGTTAAGAAGTAATTTTAAGCTTTAAGTATTATTATTTAAGATATACATTTCAAAAGTCTATAGCTGTCATAGATGGTCATTCCTCTGATGGATTTGGGCAAAGTACATTGATGTGTCTGTAAAAAATTCACCATTCTAGATGCCAGTAAGAACACTCATGATTAATGGAAGGAGGTCAAAATATCAATAAACCAGAGTTTGTAAGAAGTTGATTCTAACCCTCATGGATAACTTTAATGAGCTCAAAAGTTCAGTGGAGGAAGGAACTGCAGATGTGAAAACAGCAAGAAAAATTAGAATTATAAGTGGAGCTTGAAGGTATGACTGATTTGCTGCAATGTCATGCTAAAACTTTCATGGATGGAAAAGTGCTTCTTTCTTATGAACAAAGAAAACAGTTTTTTCAGATGGAATCTCTTCCTGGTTAAGAAGCTGTGAACATTGTTGCAAGTATTTGGAACTGTGGTTCGCAACCTCTGTGCTACAGACAGATACCAGTCTGTGGCCTGTTAGGAACTAGGCCACAAAGTCTGAGGTCAGTGGCTGGCAGGCCAGGGAGCAAAGCTTTATCTGTGTTTATAGCTGGTCCCCATCACTAGCATTACTGTCTGATCTCTACCTTCTATCCAATTAGACATGGCAGCATTAGATTCTCATAGTAGCATGAACCCTACTGTAAACTGTGCATGCGAGGGAGCTAGGTCGCATGCTCCTTATGAGAATCTAAGGCCTGAGATCTGAGGTGGAACAGAGGTGGTGAGGCTAGCAGTGTGGAGCAGCTGAAAATCCAAGATAAGACCACCTAATTACAAGAAAGCAACTCTGGGCTCCCACCGATTCAGTATTATGATGAGTTGTATAGTTATTTCATTATACAGGGTGTCCATAAAGTTCGTGTGTAATTGCACACCCTGTATAACATAATAATAGAAATAAAGTACACAATAATCATAATGCACTTGAATCACCCCCAAACTATCCCCTCACATACTGTGGTCCATGAAAAATTGTTCTCCATAAAACTAGTCCCTGATGCCAAACAAATTGGGACCACTGAGTTAGAATATTCCGTAAACTTAGTTGATAAAGCAGCAGCAAGGTTGGAGAGGATTGACTCCAGTTTTGAAAGAAGTTCTATGGATAAAATGCTATCAAACAGCATCGTGTGATACAGAGAAATCTTTTATGAAAGGAAGAGTAAATCTATACAGCAAATTTCATTGTTGTCTTATTTTAAGAAATGGTCACAGCCACCCCAACCTTCAGCAGCCACCATCCTGATCAGACAGTGGTCACCAACATCAAGTAAGTCCCTCCACCAGCAAAAAGAGTATGACTTGCTGAAGGTTCGAATGATTTTTAGCATTCTCTAACAATAGAATATTTTCAATTAAGGTATGTACATTTTTTAGACATAATGCTATTGCACATTTAAACTATCTTATAGTGTAACCATAAACTGCATATCCACTAAGAAACAAAAAAATTGTGTGATTTGCTTTCTTGAGCTATTTGCTTTATGGTGGTGGTTTGGACCCAAGCACAGACTCTGAGGTATGCCTATATTAAAGGGATCAGGTCTGGTAGAATTTCTTATTTTCTGGATTTGGGTTCTTTCTTCCTCTTAATGTTGGTTAGCATGTTCCTCTATCTCCTGAACTTCTTGTAAACTGGTAGTTAGATCTAGATGCTTGGTTAAATTCAAGTTTAATGATTTTTGGAAAGAAATCTTCTCAAGGAATATTATGTACTCCCAAATGCATCATGATGAGACACATAAAGCCCATGGAATCTTCTTAGCTCACATTAAGTGCATGCTTATTAAATGCATGCTGTTTTTTCTTGAGCTTAATATACTTTTCTTGAACTGCAATCCGCCCCCACTTACAGCTTCTTACCATTGACTTTATGTTTGTGCCCAGAAGTGTCAGGAGCCACCACATCTTCCCAACAGCTGACACCTCTTGGAGAGCAACAGATATCATACGAGAAATTATTCCTGAAGTTCCATTTATTGTCCCTAATTATCATTCTACCCATTTGCTGATTTTTAACCGCTTAAGCAGAGATGAAGTTCTGCTCAGAATAAAATAGTGAGTGGCACTGACCAGAGACCTGTTTTACACATAAGTCCTCAGAGCTCCAAGGAGTCAAGTACATTCCTAGAAACAAAGCAATCACTTTCACAGATGTAAGTTATTGAGACTGATAAATAATTTGTAAGTTTGCATATATTAGTAAAACTTCCCAGCTATGTCTAAACAAGTGTGCGTAAATTGATTAACAATGATTCCCAGCTACAACTCTACCCAGTTATTGTCCTGGAACTTACAACTGTAGTTTTAGGAACTAGATTAAAAAATATCCTCCATCCTACCAAGAATTTTGTTGGTGACAGTTAGGCAGTTGCTAGAGGGCTATGGACATCTCAAAGCACAATGCTTCTGTAACTGCAAATAACATGGTAATTGCAAGATTAGCCCCAGGTTCTACTTACTTTCTTTCTTCCTACCTGAGAGCCAGGGAGGTCCTTTCCATCAGTTATGGAAAGTTAACCACTGAAATTAAATGGATGCAATTCTCATAGTCTAGGACTTAAAGTCCACATATAGTCCGAAACATTCTGTTGTGGGGACCTATCTTATGACCCATTCCATGGGAACAACGAGATGGTTTCTTCTGGAGATAATTTTTGGGCTTATAAAGATTCTCTTGGGAATTAGGAGCCACAAAGGAAATGAGGCTATCAGTTACTGAAAGGGGGCGTTTGCCAATCACACCACCATTAGATCCTGTTTGTAGAAGAAATTGATGCTATTTACTGCACTCATAATGATGCCTGAGTTGAACCCTGGACTTTGCTTTGGTTAAATATGCTCTTGTGGTTGCATGGGGTGGGAGGTGGCTGGTTGCAGAGAAAAATTCTAGAGCAATCAGTTGTCACAGCCAGCTGATCAATCCTCAGGGAGGTTTCCAAAGCTCTGCTTCAGGGTCTCAGGCAAGTTATCTTTGCATCTCAGTTTTTCCACTATTATTACAGGAATAACAGCAACCTACTTTGGAGAAAAAAATGATTGGAAAAGCAAAGAAAGAGTATTTACCAACACATTACTCATAATTCCCTGAATCCTGGGGCTCTGCTCCACCTCAGAGGAAAGTTTTGTTTACCCTTCCCATAATTGGAAAACACTCACCCCTAAAGCTAGCTCTCCAACTTCCAGACTGAGTCAAACTGCAACTGGGGGAATTGGTAGGGCAGTGGCTTTGCAACAGTGAACAAATGTCTCTGTGAGAGAGGCAGGCTGCCTTGTATGGTGGCTAATGGAGCTGCTTAGTGGAATTTTTCTCCCCTTTTAACCAAACTGAGTCTTGCTTCTTTCTGGCAGGCAGACAGGCCCACTCTTCCAAGTATGCAGGAAAGTTCTGTTTTGACAAGTGCACACATTCTTTTTCAGAAAGCCACAGAGGCAAACGCCTTTGTTGCAGACAGACCAACTCCCTTCCAGCCCAAGAGGTGAAAACCCTTTCTTGAGCCACATAATGGGAGCAGCAGTCATACTTGCTTATGCAGTCCCCGAAAGTACATAACTTCTCTCCTGCAGCTTCCACATACGGAATGTACTTCCCCTTGCAAATTCAAATGCTGGCAGAGCTATTTGTCCAGCACTGGGACTGGCAAGGAGCAGGAGGTTGGCAGGACTCATGAGGCATTTTTCTGTTGGGCTTTGGTTTCCTGGCCAGTTGAACCCAGTCCAATTATTGTCCCAATGTTCTGCCAGATAAAACAAGGAGAAAGCTTTTCTAGATGCCTGGCCTTGTGACTAGGAGATGGAAGAGGGAAGGTGCAAGCTGAGGGTGGGGACACCCAAGTCCCAGCAAAAGCTATGGCTATGGAGTCCCCTTTCCAAACAAGGCCTCTGAGTCTACCCTGTAGAATGTGCAGCAGCCTCCAGAGACCTTCCTTTCAGGTGAATGCTTGGCACTCAGGCTATTTTCCTTTTGGTGTGGGATCTGATCTTAGCATCTTTTGTGATGGAAAGTCAAATTCCTTTGAACATGGGGATAGCATTTTCAACAAAGCAGTCCCATTTACAATATACAGTACAGTATTCTAAGCAGAATTCTCCCTACCCAGAAGCAGTCTAGAAGGCTGCTTTCTCAAGATGTTATCAAGAACAGGGTAAGATATTGTCCACTTCCAAAGTGTCCTCCTGAACTGCCCTTCCTCTGTTCTTGACCTTCCTACCATTGAAACAACTAACTAGGAGTCACTAAAGTATTTTCAGAAAGTTCTGTCTAAACACCCATATGAAATTCACAATTATGCATTAATCAAAATGCATAAATACAGGTAAGCAAACTGCCAAAAATATGTAGCTAAGGAGTAAGTGTTTGCTCTGGGACCTCTTCTGGTCACATTGCTCTGGGTCCATCTTTAGCTTACTTCCTTCAACACCGTACAAGCGTCCTCTTCCCAAATGGATTGACTGTTTTCTCGTGTTTGAGCAGTGGTGCTAAATACAGAAATTGTTCGATGTCCAGTATTTAAAGTAGGGAGACTTTATGTCTCAATTACTATTCAGCAACTCTATTTCTGTTGTTCTGTTATTTCGATACCTAAGGGTGATTGCATAAATCTCTGAGATGCTGGAAATTCAGGAGGAGTTCACTTTTCCTGAAATATAAGTGCACTATGGTTTTGCTTCTTGCAAAAATGTCTTTAAAGGTGTCCTAAAAACTGCCTGTGTGCAGCCCCACAAAGGGGAGTGTGGGGTGAGAGCACTGGGCCTCCTTGACAATGAGCAAAACAAGGAATATTACCCAAGCAGCCAGTTGCCCAAAGCCTTCTGATATTCACGGCCCTTGTACCTGTGGTCACTTGAGGTCTCCCATTATTGAAAGCCCTCTGGTTCTAATCATTTTTCTCTGACCATAAATTGTGATGTTTAATTATCTTAACTCCATGAAGTCTGGGTCATGCATTTTGTCTTCCTATCTCTCAGTTTTCTCTGATCTGACCTGAAGAGTATTGGACGGAGGGATTGATGCAAGGAGGAAGACTGAGGATCCTAATCCCTTTCTTATCCCATGTAAATGTGTAAAATAGGAACTTGAAAAATATATATAGTTTACTTATTAGGAATATAAAAATATTCCTATTTACTAGGAAGCTTATGATTTTCTTTTAACTTTTGATTTTTAAATGAAGGAGGGATAGGGAAGGGAGAACTATGAGATACGTCAGAGGAAAGGGAAAAAAAGGAGGGAGGTGTCAAGGCAGGTCAGAATCACGGGTGCCAACCGCCTGGCGGAAGTGGAGCTAGATGTCATCTGCATTGGCCAGAGTCCAGCATAAGCCTCTGAGTCCACGTGGACCATGTTGGCAGCTATAGCCAGTTGCACCTCTGAGACCAGGCCAAAGATGACCTCAGGGAGAGACCAAGTTCAATTTGAAGCTTCTTAGTGTGGGCACAAGTCCCAGGAGCAGGAGCAGAGGCCAACATCGCAGACCAATACAAGGCCTAACAGCCTAGAAGCTAGAGGGAAAACAAGGCAAAGAGGGTGCCACAGAGAACGTTACAGGCAGTTACAGGAAGCTTCTCTGTATGCCATCAACTCTGCAAAGTGTGGATGGTAAGATGATGGGACAGATAGTTGGGCTGGAGCTAAGGAGAAGATGACCACTTTTTCTAAGGTGGAGGGGGTTTCAGAGGAGAGTCTCGGTAATGCTTAATGAACAGATTCATCTTTAAACCCTAAATTTTTAGCCCTCTGCAGTTTTTTTAAGAGTGTGTGTTCTTACCTTTTACTGCCCTACCTGTCCACTTGGCCCAGACCATGCCTGAGCCAGATAACGACAGCGGCTGTCGACATGACAGAATTTACTGACCAGCACACACTGTACACAGTCACACTGTGAGAGTCCAGAGGCCATTTCCCTAACCAGGGTCTTTCTTGCTCTTCCCCCAATCAGGCTTCCAAACCTCATTTATTGATTTAATAAATTTTTCTTAAATAATTATTATATGCCTTGTGCTATGCTAGGCATGGGTTGTACTGTGGTGAACAAGACAGCATTGTCCCCTGTCCTCATAGTCCTATAATCTAGCGGGGATTTCAGACATGAAGGAGGCAAACAAAAATAATTACAAATTATCATCAGCTGTGATCATGGTTTTGAAGACTAAAAATTAGGAAGTCATGGGAAAGGAGAAAGTGAGAAGACATCATTCCAATCGTTCCATTAGAAAGACCTCTCTAATGAAGTGGCATTGACACAGATCTCTGAATAAAGAGAAGGAGGCAGGTCCTGGAGGAGTAGGAAAAGGAGCACATAGGTGGTGGAAGAGAAAATGTGAAGGCCCTGACTCAGCAACAAGCTGGAGGCATCACAGGACCAAAGCAAGGCTATGTGGCTACAACAGCAAGAGAGAGAGTGAGCAAATGGCAGGCATGGGGCACAGTTGGTTGGAGCAGAGTTTGAAGCTATGGGGAAAGAATCCAAAAGGACTTGGAGTGTTTTAGACAGGGAGAATAATGCAATCTAATGCACTCTGGCAGCTGTGCAGGAAGATGAGTAAGGACCATCAAGTAAGTCCAGACAAGAGATGATGGTGGGAAGGATGCTGAGAGCCATGGATGGACCTCAGAGATATTTTAGAAGTTTAGTTGATGGGATTGAGTAATGGGATGGATGCATCCTAGGACCCAATTCCTGCCCAGTCCCAACACCCAGTGCCTTTACCTGAACTTTATCTCTTTTCTAGGGGCCTGCAGGAGCCATGAGTCAGGTATTGGCACCAGCTCCTGAGTTAATCGAGACCACTTTGCACTTGCACATGTTGTCTGAATTCGCAGCTTTATCAAGGCCTCAAAGCCTCTCTTTTCCTCTTTATTCACCTGGTTACCCTTGTGTTCCTGGATCTTCCATACATCATGATTTACCCTGACCTGTGCTTTTACACTTATAGCCCTACCCTGTAGGTTACCCTGCTCCAACACATAGAGGCCTAACTGGCTGCATCTGTCCCTCGCCAGCTCCTCTTTTTCAATCATGTGTAATCCTGACTGCAGAATAGCTTTCCAGGAATGTCCCTTTCATTGGAACATTTCACTTTTATCCATTAACTAGGCCTGCTTCAATCTGGGTGTGCCTCTTAGATCCACATGCCCTGGGCTCCTGTTTCTAAGCTCCTTCTCTTCTTAACTCTTGCCTATCTTGTGGCCTAGATTAGTCCCTCCCACCTATCCCCCTTTTATGGCACCACTATCTAGAGCCAAAACAATAGTGTTATGTCCCGTTAAACTTTTGGCTGCTTCTGCCTTGGATGGCAGACAGGGAGGTCACAAATCTGGCCTAATCTTGGTCAGACCAAAATTATTCCTGTACGATGAGATTCTGGCATACCACCACGCCACATCCACCCAAGTCACAACAATGGGAGCATTAAGCAATGACTAGGCCTAGGTGCGTATGCTTACACAGGCTGACTCTTGTGCTTACACAGGCATGTGTATGGGCATATGTTTATTCACATGTATTCATAGAAGACTACTGTGGCACTATTCCATTATTATTATTTTGAGTCATCTGAGGTCATATATGTATGGATCCAAACTCAAAGGTGTAGAGAAGTCTTCATTACTGGGTAGAGTCATAAAGCAATATGTCCCCGAATTAGTTCCACTGTAACTTTGCTTTTATCTTTTTGCACAGAATGATAGAGGTGGCCTTCCTATTTTAGCAAGTTCACTTCAAAAAAGCATGCCCAACCAACTAGTTTCATACCTCATCAAAGTTAATTCCTCCCTGGATTCATCTGTCTTTTTCTTAACAATTCATGATTCCTTAGTTTTTGTGTCAGTTCTCTGTGGTCACAATAATGCTGCATAATGCACAATCTCAAAATGTAATGGCTTAGAATACTGAGCACCTATTTACTTCACTAGTCTGTGTGTTGGTGGTGATTTAGGCTGCATCGGCTCAGCAGCTGTGGCGTCAGAGCTCACTCACGTGTCTGGTAATTGAGTGTTGGCCGATCTCACTGGGATGACTCTGGTGACCCACTTGCTCCTAGGTTGTGTGTTCTGTCCTCCAGAAGGCCAGATTGGGCATGTTGCCATGGCAGTGACAGAAGACAAGAGCAGAAAATGCAAATGGAAACATATGAGTGCTTTTTTGAGCATCTATTTGTGTCATATCTACTAACTTACCATTGGATAAGCAAGTCACATGGCTTTTAACAAAAAAAACTGAGGCTCTAGCAACAACTCGGGAGTCTTCTGTAGCCAAAACTTTGAGGTAAAATGGCATACCGTAAGTCATCAGATGGAACGTTTGTGAAGACTTCAATAAAAAGACGTTTTGAAAGCTTCAATCTAGGAGGGATATTTGCTTGAAGAAATCCTTACCCCCTCATTTTATAAATAAATGAAAGTCCTGGGGGATTCAAGTACATTTTTCTTACCCAGTCCAGTGTTCTTTCTGTTGTTCTAAGTGTCTCTGGCTCCCCTGAACTGTTCATCTCTACCCTATGTCTTCACCTGAGTGAGTGAGAATGGACTGGTTTCTTAATTCCTAGTAGAAGCTGAAGGCATTATTTCTCTCTGAGGAACCCCATTTGGTGCTGACTGATTTGAGGTTCAGCCTCTAGGTTTATAGAGGGAGTGAGGTTTTAGTTCCTGGAAAATTGAACACACAATTTGCTCTTTGCCACTCTATTCAACTTCCACTGTGCTTGCTTTTCCTTATCTTCTTGCTCTCCCAGCTGCCAGGCAATTTGATCTGGATCTGTCTTATCAGGCCTAGGTTGGCAAGCAGGTGATGACTGAGGGGCTAGGGAGGCAGCAGTCTCTTCTTTGTGGCATTTTTGGAAGGGACTGTGTGTGTAGCAATTGCTTGGACTCCTTAGTCCAAGGCCTGTACTGTTATATTTTTCCCTGCCCTGTCCAACTCACTTAAAGATGAATCTTTTTTCTTGAGGATTCTTGGCATTCATGAGGCCTTATAGTGGCCTGGTCTTTGTGGGTCTCTGCCCTAAGCACAGAATTTCCCTGGTTTGACCCTGGTTGATATTAAAACAGTAGTTTATACTTATAAATCATGTTCAGAGTCTTGAACTGGAGTGTAAAATAGTGCATCAAGTGGGTTATTCAATCTTCTAAAACAGAAGCCCTGATGGTACCCCAGTGGTGTTGCCCCAGGTACCCTGGATAGCTCTTGTGCTTCAGAAGTAAGATTGAAGGATCAAGGGGAAGTTGTTGAGTCATGGAATCTGACCCACTTAAACTCTTATGCTCTTCACAGATCTGGTATGTCCTTTGAGAGGAATCATCTCTGAGTTGCATTTCTCCTGCATGGCTATGGGAAGGTAGCCAGTTGTATTTACTGGAATAAAAAAGAAAGTAGAAAAAAATGGAATCTACGTTAATTGATATCCCCACCCAGCTGGACAAACCCTGTGGTGTTGAAGCCCCCAGACCAACTCTGTAGGATGCTGTTGCCACCATATCCCAAGTGGAAATGTACCCATCCCACCTATTTGACACCTCAGCATCCCTCCAAGGGCAGTAGAGCTACGCCTCAGGGTATGATGTCACACACCAGTCAGGCATCATTTAAGGAAGTTATTTGAAGGTTCTCCCTTTCTGCTCCTCACCTGGCTTTCCCTCTGCTGCTGTCACAGGGATGTCAGAATTCAAATTAGCACAAGGCCCCAACCCAAGCAAACATCAGCTGGATTGTCAGCCCAGTGAATGACCCACCCTGGGGACCTGCTGTTATACCCTGGCTCAGCTGTCACCTCCTGTGGCCTTCCACTTTCCCCAGGCATGCAGACAGAGCTGTTAAAAACAGCAGTCGGCTTCTTCTCCCTGAGAAAGGAAAAGCTGTGCACAAGGTCGGGTGAACGCTGGGCCAGAAAAGCTCTCCCGTCCCCTGACCCACATACACATCTTATCTTCGCCCCAAGCTAAGGACTTCTAAATCCAGCCACAATAGCAATCCTCGGATGGCAGAAAAATGTTCAGCCCAGAAACCACATCCTCTGTGGCACAGCAGCCAGCACTAGTGAAGGACGGGGAGTTAAATTGAAAAGGAATTTGAATGACAAAGTGACATGATGTCCATCTCCCTAATGATGGGACAAGTTGGTCTTCCATCACTGGCAAGGCAAAACTACCAGGCCCAGATCTGTATTTAAAGCTTTTTCTTTTGGTTTTAAGTCACCAGCTCAGCTCAATATCTAAAACAAAGAGAATGAATTATGGAACAGGATGAGGGGAGCTTGTTAATTTTCCTACTGATATGCTGTGAAATGAAAGCTTTATTCTAAGAATGGTATATCCTCAGGGCTCTCTCTGGAGAGATGCTGACAAATCCAAGTGTCCTTACTGTTTTCTTTGCCCCTTACTTTATGGCTTTTTCTACACACATTTACAAAATGTGTATATTTCTGTGTGTCTATATCGATAGGACTCAAAGAGTTCAAATCCTTGATTTCCTTGTAGGGCTTCCTTGACAATAAAGAGCACATAGGTGATATTGATGAATGCACACACACACATTAGAATGTGTGTACAGCCTGGCTATGTGTATTACAGAGATATCCATGCAGGATGTTTGCTATCGCCCATACTGGTGAGCCATAGCCTGTCTCTGATTGGAACCCAATGAAATAATCATAATAATTTTGCCTTCATGTATCACCTTTCATCAGGGAGGATGAAAGGACTTCACAAACTCTGGGCACTCTTTGATCTAGGCTCCTATCTGGTACACTATCTCCATTGTGCATTCTGCCCTCACCCCGCAGATGGGCCTGCGGTGACAGTAATTGAACTCCCATATGCAGAGCAGCCCAGAGGCCGCTGGCCAGAGGGCCTTCTGCCAGCTGCCAGCAAAGAGAGAACTGCTTCCAGAAGGGGCTTAGATTGCAACAGGGCAGGAATGACTATAGATATGGGGGAAAAGGGAAATAATTCTTATGCTGCAACTTTAGTTTTGAGAGAGGGGTGCTTAATGGGAGAAGGAAGAACATTCCAGGTAACTTGATAAAACAAATCTCCAGAATGTAGGTGTTGCCTAAGGCTCTGCTCTTAGCTATCTTCTCATCCACACCCAAGACTTTCACTATTTGCTTTATGGGAAGGACTATAAAACATATATCTCAGGCTCACACTCTCTTGGGTCTAGCCAAGCTGTCTCCTGGGCATTTCTATCTACATATTTCACTGAAACATCAAATTCAACTTCTACCAAATATATGATTCTTCCTCCTCCTTCACTCCCAAATAGCTCCCTTCCCTGACTTCCCTACTTGTAGTTTCTGGAATTACAGCCATGAATAAGTTAGTCAAGATCTGTGTTTTCACGGAGCTTGCATTTTAGAGAGGGGTGGGAGAATGCAGGTGATAAATGATGAGGAGAAATGTCAGGGAGTGATGATTTAGGGATGTGAAACTTCTTGCACAGAATGAGCCCCTAGCCTTGTTCCATCCTCCACTCCAACCTGGGCTTCTCTAGGGGGGGCGATCAGGGAGAAAAGTATTCCCAGTGCCAGGAATGGCAAGCACCATAGCCCTGAGATATGGAGCAGTGGGCACTGATGACAAGGTCAAGTTTTGCAGCTGGGGTGAAGAGTTTGAATTAAATCCAAGTGCTATCCAAAGCCAGGGAGCACTTCTAGCAGGGGCGTATGGAAGCTGACACCTATTACTGGCATCTCTCAGCTGAGACTTTAAGTCTGTTTGACTCCTTTCTGTATCACACACCTCGCCACACAGGCAGTGCCTAATGGGGAACGAGGGAAAAGTTTTGGTAATCCTCCAACTCCCTCCTTCTCCTCTCCAGGGTCTCCAACAGAGTCCTTTCTGTTCAAAAGGACCAGCAGCCAAATAAAAAACAAAGCATCCCTTTTGTGATCACTGGGAAAGTACCAGATACCCCTAAGGCCATCAACGGGGCTTAGTTTAGCACACCAAACCTAGGCTGCTTCTTTTTATGAGAATCTAAATCTTAGGACCTACCCAAGCGTGCCTGTTGGAGGAAGGGGTAAGAGTGGGTAGTCTCCTGGAGAGTGGTTGCTACCAGGGACTCACGTCCCAGCTGCTAAGAGTGTTGGCTGCTAAGGGATCCCAGCACTGCTTCTCCAGAGAGCTGTCCTCGGGAGGTCCTGCACTTGTCACCAGGGCAGCAGACAGCCCAGGGCTGGCAGGGCAAATCCTTTGCCTCAAGGTAAGACCATTCTATGGTGAAGATCTGGTTCCAGAGTGTCCATAGGATAAACCCAATCTGTCTCCTGCGGAGCTCCCAGCATTGTTCCATCCTCTGCTCCATCTGGCTTCCCTTCTCTCCACTCCTGAGTGCATCCTCTCAGCAAATGTGTACTTGGTCACCTGCTCAGGATCCACTTCTGGGGAATGTAACCTAGGAAAGTGAAGATAGAGCCAGACCTTTTAAGAAGCCCTGACAAGTTCTCTGCAAAAGTTTTCATTCCCCTTTCTCTTTTAAATCCATTCATTCATTCAACAAATATGTTGAAACATGTTTGTATACTGTCACACATGAGAAATGAGATCGGCATAGCCCAGGCCCTCACAAAGCTTACAAACCACGTGGAAAGGCATACATTCAGCAGACAAATGTCTCTGGGTACATCATGGCTGGTGAGGCTTCCTAATTATAATGGGAGTGTTTGCCTTATTTCTAAGACAATGAAGGAACAGGAGTGAGCTTGGGCACCAGACCCTTTCTTTGGCTTTCAGATGGAGCTGAGGTCTCATGGCATTTTCCCTGGGTGACTCTCACCAATGACCCAGTGCAGGGAGGGAAAGTTAAAAGAATAAGGATCTTGATGAGGCCCCTTGAAGGTGCTCATTCCTCCTTTTCCTAATTATTTTACATTCCTTAAAAATTTGTGGCCTTCAGTTTCACAGAAGCCTCTTCAGCTCAAAGAGGATGTGGCTATCTCCCAGGAAAATCTGGCCAGGATTTTAACCACCCAACCCACAAAATCCTAAACAGCTCAGGACCAGCCTATGCTACTGTGAGCTGAGTGTCACCCTGTAGTTCTCACGATTGCAGGTAAACATTCCAGCCATCCCCAGCCTCTCATAGGGAGGCTGCCTGCCAAGGAATTACTTTTGCCCTGAGACCCACGGCCATGTTGCTGGGCTGAGACTTTTCCTCTCCCCTGTTCTCACTGGCACTGGTCCCTTCCCATTGCCTTCTTTTCCTGCTTGACAGAGGTAGAAAACAACAGCTGGCTGATGCTTGTTCAAGTCACCATCAGATGTGCGTCTTAAGGAAGATGTCCCTCTAAAGCAGCCAGTTGCCACTCTGCTCTATCAGTGGTTGCTAATGCAGGAGATAATCTGGGTCAGGGCCAGCTTCCCGGACATGTGATCTGTGCAGTTTCACAGGGCTCCACACTTAGAAGGGCTCCATTCTTGGTTTAATGCTCTGCTGTTGCTATCTTGAAATTCTTAATAGTTTCTAAACAAGGACCCCTGTCTTTTCATCTTTCCCGAGGCCCCACAAATTATGTAGCTAGGCCACTTAGGGACATGCATCAAAAGTTGTTTGAGATTGTCAACTAAGAGGGGAGGGGAATGTGAAGCTTCCCTGGGATCTCTTTCACCCTAGGATGCTGGTGAAATCTGCAAGCACTGTGGCAGATTTCTGCAGTTAGACACTGTCTCTGGGGAGGGCGTACCCACAACACGCTACAGACGGTACAGAGCAACACGTTGGACAGTTCCTGACTCTCAGGGTAGACAGCAATGGGAGAATCAAGATGTGGGGAAAGGGAAGATCCTGCTTGATTGTGAATAGAACTGGATCTGTCTTTTCCCGATCTAGCAGATGTTTGGAGCTCACCATTTTTTTTTAAAGAGCTCTTACAGGCTCCTGGAAAATCTCCTGCCAGCCCTTCACTGGTAGTTTCCTCCACCCAGACAGATGCTTCTCTGTTTCAGGAGTCAGCTGAGGCCTTTTCCATACCCCTGGAGATCCAGCATAATCCTTTAGTTCCCGGGGTTCCTGTTGAGATGAATCCAGGCAAACCTCACTCTGTTCCTCTTCTCTGCAAGGTGCACCTCCACTCAGCTCCATCCCCTGAAGCTGGCAGCCATGCACTTTGTCTCTGTCAGCCGTGCAGTAAGACACCAATCTTCCCTTCCATACCTCCAGCTGCAGGCAACCCATTTCACAGATTTCTGTGTGATCCCATGGAAACTCTTGGCTAAATCTAAGGTAAAGATGGTGGTCCCTACCTCTCCCTCCTTGGCAGAGTTGGAAGTCTGACAACATGACTACAGCTTTCTCTAAATAAATAAATACATATACACTCACACACACATATTCAAAATCCTCTCTCCCCTTCACTTTTGTGTTTTGTGAGTTGGGTGAGAAGAGATGTAGGAGTTACAGAAATAGTTCCTGGTAATTTCCTGTGTAATTTTTACAAGAGGGATCTGGTTTTGGAATTCTATGCCATTCTGTCCTGTTATCTCTGTGGAACCTTCAATATTAACACCTTATTATAGGTACAAGGCCTTGGGGTAAGCCCCACAAGTTGAAAAATACATTATTCACATAGCCCTGTAAAGCCCATAAAGCTATGCCTGTGCCCAGCTTCGTTTGGCTGTCCCAGCGCCTTGCAGAAAACATTCTTATGTACTTGCTTTACAGGTGAATTTGCCCTTGTCACCCAGCTCGTAAATGGAAAGGCTGGAGTGGAGACTTCCTCCTGGGACTTCCCGCTACTCACTCCTGGCATCTTTACTTAGGAAACAGACATGGATGTTTGTGACTATGACATAAAGCTACCGCTGGCTAGTGCTATGCCAGATATGCAGGTAATGAACAAGGAAACACTTTGGAAACTATAAAGCAAAGGACAAGTGGAATGCTTGCTCTTTCTGCAGTTGTTAGTTTTATCTCTCATGTCATCCAGACTGAGTGTTTAGAATGCTAATGTTCATAATCATCTGTATTGGTCATTTCTTTTTTTTCTTTTTATTAAGACACATATACATAGATCATGAATACATTTATGCATGTGTGGGGTGCAATGTGCTGATTTTTTATACAATTTGGAATGCTTACATCAAACTAATTAATATAGCTTTCACTTCATGTACTTAATTATTGTGTTAAGATAATATGTTCTATACTTTATGTTCTATACTTGATAGATTTGACTTGTACCTTTGAGATAGGCTCCATAGGTGTGGTTCTCCCCCATTACCCTATTGGTCATTTCACTGCTGGACTTCATCTGGACAGCCCTGACCATGGTCTCTCCTTTTCTTTGCCTTATGTGCCCTGGTTGCCTGTGGTGTCTTGGGGGTCTGTTGTGCCCTCCCTGCCTAGTGCTCTAGGCCTCTGCTCATTCTTTCACCTAATTATTTTGCCTTCACAAAGGGGTGAAAAGTGAGGCAAGCCCTTAAATCCCCTGTAGGTGGCCAGCTATCAGCTTTTCAGTAGTCTCATAGTCTTTAGAGACTGTAACTCCTGACCTGGTCAGGTCCCCCCATATGCAATCCCAATGTGTCCAGCACAGTAAGCAGGAGGACAGAAGCATGGGATCAGGCTCCTGGGAAACTGGCAAGTGTGGGCCAGAGTCTGCATCTTCAGGTCTTACACCAAATGATCAGCCACATGGAAGACTCCCAGGCCTTGATTGGGAGCCACCTTGTACTTTCTGAGGACATTATGAGTGACTAGAAAAGTTATTTTCTTTGACCCAAGTTAAAGGAATACGTGGTATCAGCTGAGAATAAAAAACAAAGGATAGTTGTTCAGTACATAATGTGTTTAGTACATTCTTAGCACTTTTGTGCATTATTTTTTATGCCAACCCTGAGCTCATGAGTCTCTGAGTTTATGGTTAGAATTTACCCATTCTGCAAGGCGGTGGAGAGGTTAAATGATCAGCCCAGGGTTGTCTATAAGGGATAGAGCTCAGATCTTTCTGAGTTTGAAGTTTATGTTGTTAATCTTTATGCCATTTGAGATCTGACCCCTCAGAGACACTGGAGAGGAAGATTGTCAACATATTAATGTGGATAAAACTATTAAAAACTATTTTAAAGAATGAGCAAAACACATTTGCCACGAACCTTTACAAGTGAATATCCCATGAAAATGTATGTGATTGCCCTAGATTCTTTTCTCCCAAAGTTTCCCAAGGTCTCTGCTTGGATTAAAAGGTAAATAATGGCTCTTCACTTGAAGTTTTAAACCATTTTTAAAAGAATTCTGGATGTGTTACAGAAAAGCAATTTTCCAAAAATACACGTTCTTTTAAACTTTTGTTCCAAGGGTCAGTCATGACCTCTACTGCCCCCATGGCCAAACCCACCACATTAAAGCAAATGGAAACATAACTGAGATGATTAATATGAATTAGTCTTTCCATAACCCTTTATATTGTCAAAGTGCTTTTTCCTGCTGCTGTTGGTTTGTGTAAATTAAGTGACTCAGCCAGCCAAAACACCAGGAAGAAAGATTTCACCAGGCTTTGATGGAATTAAATAGTTCATCACTCTTTGGCCAATGCCAAAGTTTTTGTGTGAAAATGAAATAAGAGAAAATACCAAGGGTAAGAAAGTCTGACGGCCAGAAAAAGCTCTGGAATAACATTCTCACAACAGTGAACCAAGAAAATATTCAAAGCCAGACTATGCCTCCCAACAAGGCTGCATCTCTGTAAGAAATAACTAGTATGCCTTTGTTCATCCCCTCTCTGCAGATCTAAGGCACCATCCGGTTGCATTTGGCTGTAAGGCTGGTATTTTTGAGAGCTTCATTTTCTTAACCCCCAATACAAGCTAACTTGGGTAGTGTCTTAGTTCAGGTTCTCCCAACAGCAGACCCTGAGACAAAGTTTTGAACATGAATAGTTTATTTGGAAGGGGATCCCAGGAAATACTGGTAGGAGAGTGGAGAAGTAAAACAAGAAAGGGAAAGCTAATACAAGAACATTATCAACCAACTTAACCACTTCAAGGATCTAGAGGTTAGTCCTGCTTAGCCCCACTGGGAGTCAATGAAGAGTATGTGCCTCTGAGGGGTAATGAGCCCTGGGGTATTTAAACACCAAATCCCATTACTCATTGGTTAAGATCTGCAGGATAAGGATGTCATATCGCTAGCTGGTGCCAGCAGCCACTGAGAGCTCTCAGGCCAAATGCTGTAGCACTGGCAGGTAAAAGATGGGCCAACATACATGGACAAGGTAAATGCCAGTTACAGGGAGGCTGCATCTTAGGGAGGTGATAAAGGAAAAACAGACATAGCATGTGGGGCCTGCAACACTTTTAGGGGTCCATGAAAATGTTCAATTTTAACACTTAGCACTTTTAGTGAACAGAATAATAATGAATATATAATAATCAATCCAGTCCATATTTTATTTGTTTTTATACTAATGTAATCATAAAACATAACTTTTAATATTTTTTAATGGAAGAAGGGACCCATGAAATCCCATGAATGTCACATTATATCCTTGGGCAAGAAAGGAGCTGCAATTATTTTTCTCAATGGTTGGCATATTCTTTCATTTCACATAACTCATGCTGATCCAAATCACCCCACCCCTTCTTATCCATTTCTTGTTTTTTTTTTTCTTTCTTTCCTGTCTGCTTCCTTGTTCCTGTGTCTCTCTCACTGTATTTCTCTTTCTCCATCTGTATTGACATTTGTTATTTTTGTCTGCCCAGAATCCATTCCCAAATCTTTTGTTAACAGCCTTTGAATTTGCTTTTGAAGAGCCAGTCTGCTTCACCACATGGAATCTGCCCTACCTGCCCCTGCCAAGAGGTGGGCACTTGGAATTTGACTTTTGAACAGAATAATACACATATAAAAACAACATTAGTTTCTGTTCCCCTGATCCCTGGAGTGCCCTTGCTCCTATTCTCTTTGAAACTTGGTTCTTCAGCCTTTCCTTCCATTTTTTAAGCGACCATTTTGTGCTCAAATGTGTTGCTTGCAACCAAAACCCCTCATTTATACACACACACACAAACATGTGTATACTATATATAAATTGTTTCCTAGGAAAATTCCAGGTTTATTCTTCTCTGAATGTCAGATTATTAATTCTATATGTAATTACCTAGCCAAAGTTCATTCATCTCAGATAATTGTAAAAAGAAAGTTAAATAAACTGAAAGAAATTTGGAGACAAAAATAATACAGAAAAATTAATAAAATAGGAAGTAAACACATAAAGAAAAAAATCAACAGGGCCAACAAATTTGGTTCTTTGAAAGATTAATGAAGCTGATAGACCTCTGGTAAGATTGATCAAATAAAAGAACAACATAAATAATGAATATAACAAGATTCCATGGACAATAAAATGACAATTAAACAATGTTATGAACAACATTCTAATAGATTTCAAAATTTTGATGAAAATGGACAAAATCCTAGAAAAATATAGTTTACCAAAATTAACAAAGGAGAAATTTTTAAACACCCAAATAATCCTATAACTACTGAAGTAACTAAATCCATAATTTAAAGAAATAATTCCCATGTAGAATACTACAGGCCCCAAGGGCATCACTACTAGGAAGAAATAATGCCACTCTCAAACTCTTTCAGAGAATAGAAAATTATAGCTCATGCCTCAATGTATTTTATGATGCTAATATAACTTGACACAAAAACATGATACCAACACCAGAAGAGACAAAAGCAAGTTAATTTCACTAATAATTATACATAAAAGATCCTTAACAAAATGTTAGTGAACATAAGCCAACCATATATGAATATATAAGGCAAATTACATAATAATTCATTCAGTAAACTTAAGTGAGTCCAGAATGTAAAGACAAGGTTAATGTAACATTAATGAATCTTTTAATGGAATTTGCTACATTAAGAAATATATAAGACGTAGTATCATGTTTTTCAATAAATGCTGATAAAGTATTTTATAAAATTCGACATTTAATTCATGACTTTAAAAATAACAATGAACTAGGAAAAGAAGGCAAATTCCTTATTCAATTAAAGGATATCTATTTTTAAAAACCTGAAGCAACATAATACTTAATGATGAAATATTAGAAGCTTTCTCTTTTGGTTCAGCAGCAAGGGATGATTGAAACCTGATAGTCATCGCCCCTTCTGTTCAACATTTCCCTGGCAGTCCTACCCAGTGCAGTAAAGCCAGGATAACAAATAAAACAAATAGCAATCAAAAGGGAAAAACAGCAATCAGAAGTGCTATGATCATATATGTGAAAAATCCAGTATCATCAACACATAAATAAGTCAGACTTAATAGCAACATTGTAGAATACAAAATCAATTTATATTTGTGTCAATTTCATTACTGTATGTGAGTAAGCTAAGTGCAAATAAAATACTTTTTATAATATCATAAAATATTATGTAACGAGGAAACCTCTCCAGAAAAAAATTATGCGCGCGCGCGCACACACACACACACACACATGCATATGCACACACATACACACACACCTATATATGTGAAAGGCGTACCATGTTCATTGATTAGAAGACTCAATGACAAAAAAGATTTGAATTCTTATTGAATTGATATCTCAAACATAATATAAATAGATTTTTCTTCTTATGAAAATTACTAAGTTCTTTCCCAATTTTATGTGGAAGTACAAAGGAATAACCAAGACATTCTTGAAGAAGAAACATAAAGCAGGAAGATTTGCTCTACCAGACAATAGGAATTATTATAAATCTCTAATTATTAAAGTATAAAAAACTAAGTTTGAAAAATCTAGGCAAATACCTCAATGGTACAGAATACAGAGCTATGAGACAAATCTGTACGTATATAGATACTTGATTTATAACAAAGGCATCACTGTAGAGGATTAGAAGAAAGACTTTTCAGTAAATGGTACTGAAACATGGATTATTAATATGAAAAAAAATTCACTGGAACTCTACATCTCACTATACACAAAAATTAATTCTAGGTATAATGAAATATAAATGGGAAAGGCATAACAAGAAATGCTTTGGGAGATAATACAGGAAAGTACCTTCATTATCTCAGGTTAAATGAGGAATAAAAACATTGACCATAAAGAAAACGATTACTAAAAATTGGATGCAAAATTAAGAACTTCTGTTCAGACCTTGCTTCCCGCTTCCTAGCAGAGCTGTGTGGTTCGGAGCTTGGTCTTTTCTCACTACAGCCTTCACCCACCAGGGGCCAGGTCGGAAGGTCAGGTCAGCCGGGGGTGGAGAGGATCGGAGACCCTGAAAGATGCGGAGGCGACCAGGGCAGGGAGCGTGCGCAAGAAGGACATCCTTCCCCCCTTACCTGACACACCAGAAGCCTGACCTCTGCTGAAACTGAGGGAGGAGGACTTGAGCAGCGCCCATCCTCCCTATCTGCCAGACCAGGTGGCCTGCCAGGTAAGAGACTCCTGGGCCCCATCAAGCCCCCACCAACCTGAGGCCAGGGACACCTCTGGGATCTCTGCCTGGCTCCAATCTGTGCCCCACCAGGCCTCCGCCTGCCGCCCATAGTGTCCAGGAACTCCACTCCACCAGGACCCCCAGTGAGGCCCGATTGCCACCCCGCTGGGCCTTGGCCCACTGCCAGCAGTAACCAAGAAATCGGCTGGGACTCCTGCCCAGCGCCAATCTGTGCTCTGCCAGGCCTCAGACTGCCGCCACCGGAACCCCGGCCTGACTCTAATCTGTGCCCCAGGCTGCCAGGAACTTCTCAGGGACACCTGCACAGCCCTGATTTGGCACCATGCTGGGCCTTGGCACACTGCTAGCAATGGCCAGGAAGACGGGAGTGGATCTGGGCCCCACACAGCCTTGGCCTGCCACCCACCAGAACCCTTGCTGGCCTCATGTCCATGGTGCCCCAGGCCCACCGACGACAGTGGTCAGGAACTTCACTCTGCTGGGACCCACACACATTGATGGACACCCTATCAGGTCTTGGCACTCCACCAGCAGTGGCCAGGAAGTCTGGAGTGGATCTGGGCCCCACCCGGTGTCACCTGCCGAGACCCCCACTCAACTCTGATCCGCACCCTCTGGGACTCAGCCCTCCACTTGAGGCAGCCAGGGACTCCCCTGGCCTTCACTCACTGCCTGGCCTGCTGTGGCCAGGGACTATGCTGGGACCCTGCACCAGGCATCCGCCTGCTGCCCACACCGGCCAGGAACTCCACCAGGAACTTGCCAGGCCTCTGTCTGCCTGCCTGGGCCAGCAACTCTGGGAGCCACACAACCCACCTCCTCCCCTACCCTCTCTACCTCCTCAGCCCATCTGGCCAGGAACTCAGGAGGCTGTGTGACTGTGCCCTCCCTCCAGAGCCCTCCTCCCAGGCAGAGAGCACTGGAGGCACGGGCTCCCTTTGCGAAGGGCACCAGGTGCCCCATCCCACACCCTGCTGCTTGATCTGGGCGTGCCACACTCCAGAGCTGCTCCTGCAGCCAGAACTCCCTGGGTGTGGCAGTCCCAGAGGAGCTACACAGGGTCACTCCCTACAAAGATCCAGCAACAAGAGAGTGATCCTGCCAGGGTCTGACCTGGGAGAGACCCCTCCCCAACTCTGATGATGGTCATAGACAACAATGACAAATAATCATGAGGCAGAATCAAAAGAAAAACTCTGGCAATATGAATAATCAGAGTAGATCGACTCCTACAAGGAAGGACAAGGTAGATATAGCACAAGATCCTTTGCATAAGCAAATGGCTGAGATGTCAGAAATCGAATTCACAGTCTGGATAGCAAATAAGATCAGCAGAATGGAGGAAAAGATAGAATTAGAATTTCAAGGAGTAATCCAAAAGATGACCCAAAAGATGTCTCAAGAATTGAACAAATTCAAAGACAAAATGACCAAAGATTTGGACACATTGAGACAAGAAGTTGCAGCCCTCAAAGATCTGAGAAATACAGTGGCATCCCTCAGTAACAGAATGGAGCAAGCAGAAGAAAAGATTTCTGACATGGAAAACAAAGCTTTCGAACACTCCCAAACTTCCAAAGAAGAAGAAAAATGGAAGGCAAAAATGAATCATTCTCTCAGACAGCTCTGGGATAACTCGAAGAAAACCAATATTTGCCTTATAGGGATACCTAAAAATGACAAAGTGGTGTCACAAGGCACAGAGTCTCTCCTTTATAAGATTATGAAAGAGAATTTTCCAGACATGCCAAGAGATTCTGAAATTCAGATAGCAGACAGTTTCAGAACCCCAGCACAACTCAACCCAAATAAGACATTCCCAGGCACATCATATTTAACTTCACTAAAGTTAATATGAAGGAGAAAATTCTGAAAGCAGCCAGACATAAGAAATCCATCACCTGCAAGGGGAAGAATATTAGAATAACTGCAGATCTCGTTGATCAAAACTTTCAACCAAGGATCCTGTACCCAGATAAACTGAGTTTCACTTATGATGCAGAAATTAAATACTTTAATGACATCCACATGTTGAAGAAATTTGCTATAACTAAACCAGCTCTCCAGGATATTCTCAGACCTATCCTCCATAATGACCACTGTAATCCTCCACCACAAAAGTAAAATCACTCAGAAACTTTTTATCAAATTTCAACTTCTACAGTGATGAAAGGATTAAAAATGTTCACTGGACTTTCTAAAGATTTATTATTGTTTTCAATTAATGTGAATGGTTTAAATTGTCCTCTAAAGAGGCATAGGTTGGCTGACTGGATACAAAAACTCAGGCCAGATATCTGCTGAATACAAGAATCTCATCTTACCTTAAAAGATGAATTTAGACTCAAGGTGACGGGATGGTCATCTATATTCCAGGCAAATGGAAAACAGAAAAAGGAGGTGTTGCAATCTTATTTGCAGATACAATAGGCTTTAAACCAACCAAAGTAAAGAAGGATAATGATGAACATTTCATATTTGTTAAAGGTAATACTCAATATGATGAGATTTCAATTATTAATATTTATGTACTCAAAATGAATGCACTTCAATTTATAAGAAAAAACTCTAATTTACATGAGTAACTTGATTTCCCCCAGCTCCATAGTAGTTGGAGATTTTAATACTCCTTTAGCAGTGTTGGATAGATCCTTCAATTAGAAACAAAGCAAAGAAATTTTAGATTTAAACTTAACCATTAAACAACTGGATTTAACAGACATCTACAGAACATTTCATCCTAATAAAATTGAATACACATTCTTCTCAGCACCCCATGGAACATACTCCAAAATGGATCTCATCTTAAGTCACAAGTCTAACCTCGGCAAATTTAAAAGAACAGAAATTATTATTTCCATCTTCTTGGACCACTATGGAATAAAAGTTGAACTCAACAATAACAGGAATCTGCCTACTCATACACAAACATGGAAGCTAAATAACCTTATGCTGAATGATAGATGAGTCATAGATGAGATTAAGAACGAAATTATCAAAGTGTTGGAAAAAAATGACAATGAAGACACGAAATATCAGAACCTCTGGGATACTGCAAAGGCAGTCCTAAGAGGGAAATTTATAGCACTGCAACCCTTCCTGAAGAGAATGGAAAGACAGGAAGTTAACAACTTAATGGGACATCTCAAGCAACTGCAAAAGGAAGAACATTCCAACCCCAATCCCAGCAGAAGAAAAGAAATAACCAAAATCAGGGCAGAATTAAATGAAATTGAAAACAAAAGAATTGTAGAACAGATCAATAAATCAAAAAGTTGGTTCTCTGAAAAGGTCTATAAAATAGATGAACCTTTGCTAACCTAATCAGTAAAAAAAGAGTATAATCTCTCATTTCATCAATCTGAATGCTAAAGATGAAATAACAACAGACCCCTCAGAAATGCAAAAAATCCTTAACGAATATTACAAGAAACTTTACTCTTAGAAATATAAAAATCTGATGGAAATTGACCAATACTTGGAAGTACGCCACCTTCCTAGTTAGCCAGAATGAAGTGGAAATATTGAACAGGCCAATATCAAGTTCTGAAATAACATCAGCTATACAAAACCTCCCAAAAAGAAGAGCCTGGGTCCAGATGTCTTCACATCAGAATTCTACCAAACCTTTAAAGAGGAACTAGTACCTATGTTACTCAACCTTTTCCAAAATACAGAAAAAGATGGAATACTACCCAACACATTCTATGAAGTGAATATCACCTTAATCCCTAAACCAGTAAAAGACCCCAGAAGAAAAGAAAACTATAGACCAATATCACTAATGAATATTGAAGCAAAAATATTCAATAAGATCCCAACAAACAGAATCTAGCAACACATCAAACAAATTATACACCACGACCCAGTGGGCTTTATCCCAGGATCTCAAAGCTGGTTCAATATACGTAAATCTATAAATGTAATTCAGCACATAAACATATTTAAAAATAAAGACCATAAGATTCTCTCAAATGATGCAGAAAAAGCTTTTGATAATATCCAGCATCCCTTCATGATCAATAGACTTATGAAAATTGGTATAGAAGGGACATTTCTTAAACTAATAGAGGCCATCTACAGCAAACCCACAGCCAATATTGTATTGAATGGAATTAAATTGAAATTATTTCCACTTAGATCGGGAACAAGGCAAGGTTGCCCCTTGTCTCCATTGCTTTTTAACATTGTAATAGAAGTTTTAGGTATTGCAATTAGGGAAGAAAAGGCGATCAAGGGTATCCACACAGGGTCAGAAGAGATTAAACTTTCACTCTTCGCAGATGATATGATTGTATATCTGGAAAACACCAGGGATTCTACTACAAAACTTTTAGAAGCGATCAAGGAATATAGCAGTGTCTCAGGCTACAAAATCAACACTCATAAATCTGTAGCCTTTATATATACCAATAATATTCAAGCCGAAAAAACAATCAAGGACTCTATCCCTTTCACAGAAGTACCAAAGAAGATGAAATATTTGGGAGATTACCTAACAAAGGATGTGAAAAATCTTTATAAAGAGAACTATGAAACTCTAAGAAAAGAAATAGCTGAACATGTCAACAAATGGAAAAACATACCATGTTCATGGCTGGGAAGAATCAACATTGTTAAAATGTCCATACTACCCAAAGCAACATACAATTTTAATGCAAGTCCTAGTAAAGCTCCATTGTCATATTTTAAAGACCTCAAAAAAATAATACTTCGTTTTATATGGAATCAGAAAAAAACTCGAATAGCCAAGACATTACTCAGAAATAAAAACAAAGCAGGAGGAATTATGCTACCAGACCTGAGACTGTACTATACATCAATAGTGATCAAAACAGCATGGTACTGGCACAAAAACAGAGAGATAGATGGATGAAACAGAATAGAGAACCAAGAGATGAACCCAGCTACTTGCCACTATTTGATCTTTGACAAGCCAATTAAAAACATTCACTGGGGAAAATGTTCCCTATTTAACAAGTGGTGCTGGGTGAACTGGCTGGCAACCTGTAGAAGACTAAAACTGGACACACACCTCTCACTATTAACTAAGATAGACTCTCACTGGATTAAAGATTTAAACTTAAGATATGAAACTATAAAAATACTAGAAGAAAGTGCAGGGAAAACTCTTGAAGGAATCAGCCTGGGTGAATTTTTTATGAGGAGTACTCCCCCCCCCCAGGCAATTGAAGCAGTATCAAAAATACACTACTGGGACTTGATCAAACGAAAAAGCTTCTACACTGCTAAGAACACAGTAAGTATAGCAAGCAGACAGCCCTCAGAATGGGAGAAAATTTTTTCAGGTTATGCCTCTGACAAAGGTTTAATAACCAGAATACACAGAGAACTCTAATGTATTAGCAAGAAAAGGACAGGTGATCCCATCTCAGGGTGGGCAAAGGACTTGAAGAGAAACTTCTCTAAAGAAGACAGTTGCACAGCCTACAAGCACATGAAAAAATGTTCACCATCCTTAATCATCAGAGAAATGCAAATCAAAACTACTTTGAGATATCATCTAACTCCAGCAAGATTAGCCCACGTAACAAAATCCCAAAACCAGAGATGTTGGCATGGGTGTGGAGAAAAGGGAACACTTGTACACTGCTGGTGGGAATGCACACTAATACATTCCTTTTGGAAGGATGCTTGGAGAGTACTTAGAGATCTAAAAATTGACCTGTCATTTGATCCTATAATTCCTTTACTAGGTATATACCCAGAAGACCAAAAATCACATTATAACAAAGATATTTGTACCAGAATGTTTATTGCTGCCCAATTCATAATTGCTAAGTCTGGAAGAAGCCCAAGTGCCCATCAACCCATGAATGGATTAACTGTGGTATATGTACACCACGGAATAGTATGCAGCCTTAAAGAAAGATGGAGACTTTACCTCTTTCATGTTTACATGGATGGAGCTGGAACATATTCTTCTTAGCAAAGTATTTCAAGAATGGAAGAAAAAGTATCCAATGTACTCAGCCCTACTATGAAGCTGATTTATAGCTGTCATATGAATGGTATAACCCAACTATAACACAAGAATATGGGGAAAGGGGCAAGGGTAGGGAGGGGAAAGGGAAGGTTGGGGTGGAGGGAGGGT
>CAUYON010058071.1:0-16987 GCA_963573935.1 Arctocebus calabarensis
CTATCCTTAATCATCAGAGAAATGCAAATCAATACTACCTTGAGATATCATCTAACTCCAGTAAGATTAGCCCACATAATATAATCCGCAAACCAAATCTGCTGGCGTGGATGTGGAGAAAAGGGAACACTTCTGGTGGGAACGCAAACTAATACGTTCCTTTTGGAAAAACATTTGAAGAATACTCAGAGATCTACAAATAGACCTACCATTTGATCCTATAATTCCTTTACTAGGTATATATCCAGAAAACCAAAAATCACATCATAATAAAGATATCTGTACCAGAATGTTCATTGCAGCCCAATTCATAATTGCTAAGTCGTGGAAGAAGCCCAAGTGCCCATCAACCCATGAATGATTGTTTTTTTTTAAAAAGAAAACAGTTAAAAAAGAGATAGTCCTTTTGTAAATAGTCCTTGGCACAGTAAATGTCAAATTCAACTGGCTTTATCTGGAGGATATTAACTAAAATTCATCCATACAAAGTTGAGGCAAAAGCAATATCTGAATGAAAATTTTGCCAGTAGTACAGGGAAAAGGAATTAGAAAGAGTCACTGTTATGATTAGTGAGAGACATCGGGAAAGATGCCAGTAAACTAACTCTTGACATCTCCTTTCCCACGAGATACTCTGGAAACATGATTATGATCAGCCCCTTCACTTATCACAAAATATAATTAAAGTAAATCAGGGCTTCCTTCTCTGCTGTGAGTATTTGATTGGAATCAAAGACAGATTCTCAGCACTCCTTCAGTCCATATTCCTGTCTGTTTGCACATAATTGCATCATATTACTTCAGCAAACTAGAGTTTCTTAAAGTTTCACTCCTTAGAAAAGAACTCGGGCACCAAAGTCTACTGGATTACACCATGGTACCATCTAGAAGAAAAGTACCACATTCTGGGTATAGAGTATTTAACACTATCAGGGAAACTGGTAAGGGTTTAAACTTGGATCTTAACACAAGACAGGCATTCTTAGCCAGAGACTCAAAAGGCAGTCAAGAGTTGTTTGCTGTTAATGCTTTTAAAAAAGTTAATCTTGACTCTCATTTAAAAGTAAAATGAACACATGTTAAAGATTTTGTTCATTAAAGGAAGAGATTAGGAAAAAATGTTTCAATGTGTTCAAAAGACAATTCAAAGATGAGACACATTAATGTTGACGTAAACTTGCAAATGGATCCCAAAATTTCTGCAAGTGAAAATGTTGTCTCTCTATTAGATAGACATTTTTCATGTCCATCAACAAGAATTGTTTGCCTTGCTATTAGTTCTGGACCAGTTCATATCAATTTCAATTATCTGTAAAATATCCTCCTCAAACACAAAGATACATATCCCGTAGTCTCAGAAAATCCCTTGAGGCTTTAGCATTTTATCAAAAAAAATTCGCTAATCTGGGAGAGTGGGTGTTCAGTGGTATATTGGTAACTATTCGACAATAAGCTTTCCAGGCCCCTCCCTAACCTAAAGCCTTGGTTGTAGCAATTGTGGATTTCCTTGGTGTAATATCTGAATCTAAGCTTCCAATGTGTCATCACTGAATGTGGCAACAGGAAGACAAGGGCAGCAGCACAATTATATAGTGTTTTCTCCATGCAGAAATGCAGAAATAAAAATATACAATCATACGTGCAACCACACAACAGATACCAACCAGTGTAAAAACAGCCAAAAGTTATTGCTCATAGCTTTTATAAAACAATATCACAAGAAAGAAAACAAAAACAAAAACAAAAAGGAATCACTCAACATGTTGAACAGAGCAGCATCCTACCTGTCCATACTAACACACAAAATGAATGGTCTGAATGCCACATGTATGTACATAAAAGACATACTCTGGCTGAATGGAAAAAAAACACAACCTAAATATTTTCTTTCTCCAAGAAACACATCTAAATCACAAGGACTCACACAGACTCAAGGTAATGGGGTAGAAAAAATGGAAACCAAAAGTGAGCAAGTGCAACCCTTCTCCAATTAGATAAAATAGACTATAAATCACCAGTGGTTGAAAAAAAAGCACAAAGAGGGTTAGCATGTAGTGGAAAAGAGAGAAATTCAATAAGAAGGCATAATAATTCTAAATATATCTGCACCTAACACCAGAGCTCCCAGGTTTGTAAAGCAAATTCTTCTGTATCTAAGCAAAGAAACAAACAGAAGTGCCTTAATAGTTGGGGACTTCAGTACTTTCTGAGAGTACTGGACAGACCATCAAAGCAGAAAATGAATAAAGATACACTGGACTTAAATAAGAGTCTAGAAAAAAATGGACCTAACCGATATTTACAGAACATTCTACTCCTAAACTATAAATATACATTTTTCTCATTAGCATCTGGGACTTTTCCAAGATTAATCATACCTTAGGCCACAAAAGAAGTCTCAGCACATTTTTAAAAGTTGAAATCATGCCATGTATCTTCTTAGACCACAGTGGAAATTATAAATAAGTTCTAAGACAAGAACTCAAATCTACACAAAATCATGGAAATTAAACACTCTACTGCTGAATGATCCTTGGGTCAATGATGAAATTAAGTTGGAAATCAAAAGATTCCTCAAACCGAATCATGAAGGAGATGCCAGTTTTCACAATCAATGAGAAAAGCCAAGGAGAAGATTCATAGCCCTAAATGCCTACATAAAAGAGACAGGAGATCACAAATTAGCAACCCAATGTCACTTCTCAAGGAACTAGAAAAAGAAAAGCAAACCAAACCCAAAGCCAGCAGAAGAAAAGAAATAACAAAGCTCAGAGCAGAACTCAATGAAATGAAAACCCCAAATCCCAAACAACAGTAACAACAACAAAATCAACAAAACAAAAAGTTGTTAATTTGAAAAGACAAACAAAATAGACAGACAGTGACTAGCCAGATTAACCAGAGGTAGAAGAGAAAGAACTCATACAACCTCATTTAGAAATGAAATGGAGACATTGTCACTGATACTGCAGAAATACAAAAGTCACCAATGAGAACTCTGAAAATCTCTACCCAAACAAAGTATTAATAGAAAACCTAAAGAAAATGGACAAATTTCTGGAAACAAACAATTTCCCAAACCTGAATCAGGAAGAAATAGAATTCCTGAAAAGACCAATAATGACCACTGAGATAGATAGAAGCAGTATTGAAAAAAAAAATCTCTCAACAACAAAAAAAGTATCAGTCTAGCTCAGTGGTTCTCAATCTATGGGTCACGACCCACAAAAACTGTACTAAAGGGCTGTGGCATTAGGAAGGTTGAGAACCACTGGAGAGAGATTCGATAGCTGAATTCTACAAAGAAGTGGCACCTATCCTACAGAATTTATGCCATAAACCTTAGAAGGAGGGAATTCTCCCTAATTAATTCTATGAAGCAGGTAGCACCAAAGCCCAGGGCAGACACAACAGAAAAACTAGAGACCAATATCTCTGATGAACATAGATGCCAAAATCCTCAACAACCAGACCTCAGCAAACCAGGTCTATAGCACATCACCTGGGTGAAAGGCTCAACTACAACTTGAAATTCACCTAATAAATGCAAACAACATAATCTAATCATCTATACCCTCATATTAATCTAAAATTAAAAAAATACTAGCAAACCAAATCGAACAGTATATCAAAAAGATAATCCACCATGACCACATGGGTTTCATCCCAGGGATGCAAGGATAGTTTCATATATGCAATTAACAAATGTGATTCATCATATAAACAGAAGCAAAAACAAAGAGCATGTGATCAACTTAATACATGCATAAAAATCATTCAATAAAATCCAGCACCTGTTCATAATAAAAATCCCACAACAAACTAGGCATAAAGGGAACATACCTAAAAATTATAAGATCCATGTAAGACAAAACCCACAGCCAACATCATACTGAATGGGGACAAGTTGAAAGCTTTCCTCTCAAGAACCAGAACAAAACAGCGGTGCCCATTGTTGCCACTTGTAGTCCACAAAGTGCTGGAAGTCCCAGCCAGAGCAATCAGAAGAGAAAGAAATAAAGGGCATCCATGCAGGGAAAGAGGAGGTCAAATTGTTCCTCTTTGCTAATGTTATAATCTTGCCTCTAGAAAACTCTAAGCACTCCACTAAAAGACTCATGGAATTGATACATAAATTCAGCAAAGTCTTGAGTTACAAAATCAACGTACACAAATCAGTAGCATTTCTATATACCAATAACAGTCAAGAGGAGAGTCAGATTCAGGACTTCATACTGTTTGCAATAGCTACAAAGAAAATTAAATACTTAGGAATATACTTCACCAGGGAGGTGAAAGATCTCTACAAGGGAACTATGAATGCATGATGAAAAGAATCACAGATAAAACAAACAAATGAAAAAGTACATCATACTTGTGGATTGGTAGAATCAAGGTCATTAAAATGTCCACACTACCCAATGTGACTTAAGGATTCAACACAATCCCCATCAAAATACCAACATCATATTTCTCTGGTCTAGAAAAGATAATCCTCTGCTTCATTTGGAACCAGAAAAGAGCCCAAATATCCAAAGCAATATTAAACAAAAAGAATAAATCTGGAGGCATCACATCACCTGACATCAAATTATACTGCAGGGCTGTAGTCACCCAAACAGCTACAGTACTGATATAAAAGTAGTGATATAGACCAATGGAACAGAATAGGGAACCCAGATACAAAACCATCTACCTACAACCAACTTATCTTTGACAAACCAGCCAACATACACTGGGGGAAAGAAGCCCTATTCAATGAATGATGATGAAAAATGATCCTCCCCCATCTGCCACCACTTACAAAATTAATTCAAGATAGATAAAAGACTTAAATGTAAGGTACAGAATTAAAAGAATTTTAGAAGAAAACATAGAAAAAGTCTTCTAGATATCATCCTAGGAAAAGAATTTATGACTAAGACCCCAAAGGCAATTATAGCAACAACAAAAATAAATAAATTGGACTTAATTAAATTTAAAATCTTCTGCACAGCAAAAAAGGTTATCAACAGAGCAAATAAACAACCTACAGAATGAGAGAAGATGTTTGCCAACCAACAAAGGACTAATATCCGGAATCTATGAAGAACCCAAAAAACCAACAAGGATAAACAAACAACCCCAGTGAAAAGTAAGCAAAAGACACGAACAGAAGCTGTTCAAAAGAACATAGACAAGTGGCCAGCAATCATAACAAAATGCTCAACATCACTAATCGTCAGGGAAATGAAAATTAAAACACAGTGAGATACCAATTTACCCCTGTCAGAATACCGAGCACTTATTAATAAAAGTAGAAAAAAATGTAAATACTGGCATGAATGCAGAGAGAAAGGAATGCTTATACGCTGTTGGTGGGTCTGCACATTTGTACAGCCTCTGTAGAAAACAGTATGGGATATATGAAATGCTGAAATTATATCTACATGCAAGGACTATTTTTTTTTATTATTAAATCATAGCTGTGTACATTAGTGCAAGGAGTGTTGAGATTATTCTGTACATACTATGTAATAGTATCTCACCTTTTTCTTTTCTTGGTAAGGCTCTGTTTTACGTTATTAAACAATCTACTTTTATCAGGTGAAGATCTATAACCATACATAAAAACAGAAATGTGTAACAATTGTGTTTTTCATTTTCTGTTATTATAAATAATGCTGCAATGGACATATATGAAGATGAACCTTATCCTTTCTGACTCTACTTTTTAAAAATTTTTTGACTTTTTAAATTTTGAAATATCACAAAATTTTAATTTAGAAACAATTACAGAAAAGCTAAAATTATTATTCAAAAAAAAAGAAAGAAAGAAAGAAAATAGTATGGGGATTCCTCAAAAACATAAATGTAGACCTACCATCTGATCCAGCAATCCCACAGCTGGGCCTCTGCCCTAAGTCATTTTGTCAAAAAGACACCTGCACTTGAGCATTTTTAGCCGCACAATTCACAACTGCAAAGATGTCAAACCATCCTGTGTGCCCTTCAATTTATAAGTGCATAAAGAAAATGTGGTGTGTATTTGTATATTCCACAGGGTACTGTTCAGTCATAAAAGGGAATAAAATAAATTTTGGTCATTAGCAGCAACTTGGATGGAACAAGACACGTTTATCCTAAGTGAAGTGTCAGAAATGGAAAACCAAACACCACGTGTTCTAACAGTGACAGCTACCTATGTGTCCACAGGGGCACAAAGAGCTATAAAGGACATGAGAAACTGACATGGGGGATGTTGAGAGGATGGGTATGGGACAAAAAATTAACATATCAGTACAATGAATGCTATTCTCATCATGGGCACACCAAAAGCCATGGCTTACGTATTATATAAGATATGCATTTGACAAAAACACCTGTACCCACCTTAATTAGCATTTTGCAATGAAAAAGAGAGAAAGAAAGATAACACATGCATAGACTTCTGTGATTATCAACACAATCAGAACATTTTTTAAAAACTGCCTCCCGATGGCTCTCTGTAGTAGGAGCTCCCTAAACCCTTGCCCTAGCAATCACGGGTCTGTTACTAGCACGTTGGTTGAATGTCAGAATGTCAGATTAATGGAGGCACACAGTAGGTATCTCACATTGCCGCCTTCCATTGAGCTTCACGTCTTTCAGAATCCTCCAAGTTTTTCCACGTGTACATAATCTGTTCCTTTTTATTGCTTAGTAGAACTTCATTGTTTCAAGGTACCGAAGTTTGTTTATTCAATTCAGCATTCTAGGACACTTTGGTTGTCAGTTTTTAGTGATTGCAAATAAAGATGCAATATTTATGTGTATATTTTTCATGAATATGAAATGAAAGGAAAATGAATTTTCACTTCCCTTGGGTAAATACATAGGAGTTGGATTGCTGAGTCACAGGGTAAGTAAGTGTGTGCTTTGAATACTACCCAGTTAATGACTATTAAAAATAAAGCTGCCATGACCGTCATGTACAGTTCTTCATATGGACCTAACCCCTTTCTATTGGAGAAACCACAAGGCATGGAACGGCTGAGCATGTGGTTGGTGGATGTTTGACTTTTTAGGAAACTGCCAGACTCTTTCCCCACTCACTGAGCCATTTCATCATACACCCCAACCAGCAGTGACTCCACGCGCTGTGGTTTGAATTTTCCACCCAAAGTTCATGTGTTGGAAACTGAATTCCCATTGCACCAGTGTGGAGAGGTGGAATCCCTGAGAGGTGATCAGGTCACGAGGGCACTGCCCTTATGAATGGATTCCTGCCATTAGCAAGGGAGTGGGTTTGATAGCAGCATGAGTTCGGCCCCTTTTCCTCTCCAGGACACCCAGTCTCTTTGTCCTTCTGCATCGTATTGTTAGATCGGTTTGTGGGGTGGGGTAAATGAGTGGCAAGGAAGTGGCTAAGGACATAGAGCAGGAGCTGAATTCCAGCTAGGAACCAAGTGGCAGTGAGGAACCAAGTGGCAGCTAGGACCTATTCCCTGGTGGGAAGGGGCACAGTAAAAAGTTCCTAGTGGCCCACAATGGACGTACCTTCACACGCTGCACCAACCCCTCAGAATTTCCTTCTTTTCTTGTGCCTTCCCCTCCCTCAGATCTCTTCCATCTTGCCACCATCCACCTCGTCCCTTGCTTTCCTCCAACGGTCCCAGTCACTCCTTGGGGGTTTACAACGTTCTTTCCACAAACAGCTACCGGCTCGCAGCAAGCTTCTGTCTGCAGCTTTTGATCCTTTCCTTGAGGTTGGCGCAGGCAGGTTCTGCTTCCAGTCCACCGTCGTCCCCAGCTTCCTGCAGGTATCTTTATATTTCCAAGAGAAATGCGGAGGGTGCCCCTGCTGGGGAGTTCTTCCTATTGGCAGGGGCGGGGCAGACGTGAGGGTGGGCAGCAGGGTCCGGCTGCAGACCCTGGCATGCTCTCTGTCCCCCTGTCCTGACGGCTTTTCTCAGACGCTTCCTGGGTAAGGTCAGGCAGGTGGAGAGAGGGGAATGTGCTAGGCGCGGCCAACCCGTCCACAGTGGCTGCCTGCTTTCTGTTCCAGCCAGATTCCAGCACCACGTGGTGGCATCCAGTGCTGACCCAGTTTGTTCCCAGTCACCTATTTAAAAAACAAACAGAAAAACTCATGGTGGGGCAGGACAAGCTACATTCTACCCAGGATTCACCCAAAACCCCCTGCTCCCAGCAGCCTTTCCGTGGTCCCTGCCTCTCTCCCTCTCAGCTGCTAGTCTCTCAGCCCCCAGACCCTTTCTCCACACTGGCAACTAATTATAAGAAGTTGTCAGGATTGTACAATTTATTTGAAAGACCTATCAGCGTCTATACTTCCACGGTGGCGTCTAGGATGTGAACAGGTGAAGGGGGCGGCAGCTTCTCTAAGAACTGGAATATATACACACATGTCTACTGTGTATGTAAATATATGTACATACCACACACAAAGAATACATACAAGATTTATTTAAGTGTAACTTATATCAGTGTGACCACTCTTTTCAGATTTAAAATTTTATAAATTTTGATCGACGTATAAAGCCATGTCACCAGAGCTAATGTCAAGATGTAGAGGAGTCCTACTGTTAGGCCCCAGTTCCATCTTGCAGGAGGTTTTCAGCACTCTCCCTGTAAGACAGGGAGCTCAGCTGAAAGAGCTCAGGAATAACTGCAAACCCCAGCTTCCCCCTGTAAGGACTCCCCTCACCAGGCCTTGGCTCTTGTGAAATTCAGCTTGCATTAAGGACTCCCCTGCCGCTACTGAAAGCCCCTTATAAAAGGTTTCCACCCTGCTTCCAGGGGTTGAGAGACTTTTAGGCATAAGCTCGCTCTCGGCCCAGCCCATCAATAAAGGACCCTTGCTTAATTTGGACTCAGTGCTGGCGTTTCTCTGCTCCACTCAGTTTGGGTTTTAAATACGACCCCCAAAAGTTCCCCTCTGCTCCTTTCCAGTTTGGGCTTTTCGCCATATGCAGGCACACCGGGGTTTATTGAGGTGCTCCACTTTACTGCACTTTCCAGACACCAGGTTACAAGTTGAAGGGTTCGGGTGACCCTGCCTCAAGCAAGTCTGTCAGAGTCATTTTTCTGACAGCACATGTTCACTCCATGTCTCTGCATTCCTGTTTGAACTCTGGCAATGTTTCAGAATTTGGCATTCTTGTTATATCTGTTATGGTGATCTGTGTTCAGGGAGTGATCTTTGATGTTACCACGGTAATTCTTTCGAGGCGCCGTGAACATCACCTATACGGGACAGCAAACGCAGTAAATGATGTGTCTTAACTGCTCCACCAAAGGGCCAGCTGTTCCGCCATCTGTCTCCCTCTTCTCAGGCCTTCCTTATTCCCCGAGACACAGCAGTGTTGAAATTAGGTCAGTTTATAACCTGTAATGGCCTCTAAGTGTTCAAGTGAAGGAAGAGTTGCAGAGCTCTCTCCTTAAATCAGAAGCTAGACGATCAGGAGGAGGGCGTCTAGAGAGCTGAGACAAGCCAAAAGCCAAAATGGGCCAAGAATTTGGCCTCTTGCCCAATTAGCCAAGGTGTCAACTCAAAGGAAAAGTTGTTAAAAGAAATTAAAAGTGCTACTACAGTGAACATGTGAGCAGTAGGAAAGCGGAACAGCCTTACTGCTAGCGTGGAGGGAGTTTTGGTGTTCTGGAAAGAAGATCAAGCAAGCTGCCACCTTCCCTCCAGCTGAAGACTAATCAGCAAGGCTTCCCTGCAATTCTGTGAAGGCTGAGAGGGGTGAGGAAGCTACAAAAAATAGTCTGAACTTAGCAGAGGTGAGCTCGTGAGGTTTGAGGAGAAAAGGGGTGTCTGTTCCACACAAGAGCAGGGTGAGGCAGTAGGTACTGATGGAGAAGCTGCAGCAAGTGACCCAGCAGACCCAGCTAAGATCCCTGGAGAAGGGGGCTACACTGAGGAACACACTTTCAGTGTAGACGGAACAGCCTTTTATTGGAAGAAGAAGTTCTAGCCAGAGAGAGGAGGGCGATGCCTGGCTTCCAGACATCAGAGGGCAGGCAGAGTCTTGTTAGGCACTAACGCAGCTGGTGACTTCAGGTTGAAGCCAGCCCTCATCATCATTCTGAAAATCCTAGGGCCTTAAGAATTAGTAAATGTGCTCCGCCTGTGCTTCATAAATGAAACAACAAAGCTTGGATGACAGCAAATCTTTTACAGCATGGTATACTGAATATTTTAAGCCTACTGTTGAGATGTACTGCTCAGAAAAAAACAATTCCTTTCAAAATACTACTGCTTGTTATCGAAGCACCTGGTCACCCAGGCGCTCTGCTGGAGACGTAAAGAGAGATGAATGTCGCCTTCATGCCGGGTAGCTCAACACCCACTCTGCAGCCTGGGGGTCAGGAGTAATTTCAACTTCCAGATTTTCTTATTTAAGAAATGTATTTTGTAAGGCTATCGCTGTATAGATAGTGATTCCTCTGATGGCTCTGGGAAAAGTCCGCTGAAAACTGGGAAGGACTGAGCACTCTCAACACTAGTAAGAATGTTCATGATTCACGAAAAGAGATCAAAATAACAACACCAACAGGAGTGTGGAAGAAGTTGATTGCAAGTGTCATGGGTGACCTGGAGGGGATTCAGACCAGTGGGGGGAGTCAGTGCCCATAGGGTGGACACGGCAGGTGAACTGGAAGTAGAGGTGACTGACTCTGCAACATCATGAGAAAACTTGAGATCATGAGTCACTTCTTAGAGAGGAGCAGAGCAAGTGGCTTCTTGAGATGGAACCTACTCCTGATGTAAATGCATGAACAATGCTGAAATGACACCGAAGAATTCAGAATATTACGTCCACTTGGAGATAAAGCAGGGGCAGGAGATGAGAAGACTGACTCCAACATAGAGAGAAATTCTAGGGTGGGTAAAATGCCACCCAATGGCATCATGAAGGGAAGAGTCAGTTGATGTACCAAACTTTACCATTGTCTTATTTTGACAAATTGCCACAGCCGCCCCAAACTTCAGAAACCACCACCCCTTGTTGTGAAAAATTAACTCAAAAAGTTAACACGCATTTACATCAGGAGTAGATTCCATCTCAAAAAAGTTAAAAGGAAGTGTGATAATCTAAATTGCTCTCCAAAGAAGGATTTTATTGAACTGGTTTCAGAGAGCATCAATCTTATAAAAAATAGATCACCATCCCCTCACTCAAAGTATTTTCTAATCCAGTGAGAACATGCGTGCCATCTTTTATATCTCAAATCCTTCAAACAGGTTTATCCTTTTTTTTAGACGCTAAACCAAAAGTTCATGTTTTGCAGGAAAGCAATCTTAATTAAATTGGGAAATGTTTCATGCTCTGAAATGCGGTGGCTCACAGCAGCATTTTCTCTTGTGTACAGAACTGCGGGGGAGCTGGCAGGTCTTTTTGAGGCTGTGGGTCAGGTGAGCTTGGCTCGGGGCCTTGGATTTGGGTCTGTTCTGCACTTCTCCACCTTTTTTGGGAAACAGCAGCCCTTAGGCATGTTCTTCTTGTGACGGATCACAGGAGCACAGGAGAGGGGCACACCCCCTGAACGTGGGCATCTCCTGGTCATTTCACATGCACTGGCTTTCTGTTGGGAAGTCTGCGTCCTAGATTGATAGGTGGCCTGGACATGAGTATCTGTTACATGGTAGTCTGATCTATCAAGCTGGAGCCAGTTTTCCGAGGTATCCTATGTGGAGTTCGGAGAAAGATGAATTTGAAGTTGTTGCCAAGTTTTCAGAATCTGGACGTGACTCAGGATTGTGTGTTTGGGAGTCTGTATTATGAAGTATGGGGACGGTGTCTCTGGAAAGCTCTGGGTCCGCCTCATCTCTCCGTAAGATGGAGTGAAAGGGTCCCAGGAGGACAGCGAGGCTGACTCTGTGCTGTTCCTGGGTGCCAGACCTTCACTGCTGTCACTCGCGAGCTCAACGGGAGCCTTCAGATTGGGTCCCTGAGCACCAGAGCAGCCTTCAGGACACCGAAAGTGATCCCTGTCACCCTGTCCTCTCACAGACACCACAGTGCTGTCGAGGCCTCATGACACAGACAGGATGGGCGGGCAGGGCACTTAGAGACTTTCCTGTACAGGTGCCTCCGGGTGCCCTTTGACAGGGCTGTGAGGCAGTGAGGGATATATCATCCTTTTAATTTTTATTTTATTAATTTTTATTTTTTTTGAGACAGAGTCTCACTATATCGCCCTTGGTAGCGTGCTGTGGCGTCACAGCTCACAGCAACCTCCAACTCTTGGGTTTAAGCGATTCTCTGGCCTCAGCCTCCCAAATAGCTGGGACTACAGGGGTCTGCCACAATGCCCGGCTATTTTGTTGGTGCTATTTTTGTTGTTGTCATTGTTGTTTAGCTGGGTCGGATTGTTTTTGAACCTGCCAACCCTGGTGTATGTGGCCAGTGCCCTACCCACTAAGCTCAGCCTTTTTATTTTTAAAGTCCTGTTGAGCTTTAACAACACTGGGATCGGGGGCCTGATGCTGCCAACCATCTTCTTGTGCCATTTGACTCTCCCCAGATATAACTACTAACAGCCTGCTACTGACACATATTTTGCATGTTCTATGTATATGGACTGTATTCGTACAATAAAGTAAGCTGCATATTCATACAATAAAGTAAGCTACAGAAAAGAAGGGCTATTAAGAAAATTGTCTTAACACAATAATCAAGTAAATGAGGTGAAAGCTATGTTGATTGGTTTGATGTAACCATGTCAGATTGCATAAAAATAAAATCAACACATTGTACCCCACATATGCATAAATGTATTCATGATCTAAAAAAAAAAAAGAAAAAGTAAAAGAAAATCATAAGGAAGGGGGTGCCCATGCTTAGTCATTAGGGCACTGGCCACATGCTCTGGGGGTGGTAGGTTCAAACCCGGCCTGGACCTGCTAAACAAAAAACAACAAAATAGCCAGCATTGTGGAGGGCACCTGTAGTCCCAGCTACCTGGGAGGCTGAGGCAAGAGAATTGCTTGAGCCTAAGAGTTTGAGGTTGCTGTGAGCTGTGATGCCTCAGCACTCTATCCAGAACAACAAAGTGAGACTTTGTCTTAATAAAAAAAAGAAAGAAAGAAAATCGTGAGGAAGGGAAAATCTATTTGCCATCTGTTAAGTGTACCTGGGCCCTCATCAAGGTCTTCCTCCCTGCCTCCCTGTAGAGCAGGCTGGGGGTGGGGGGAAAGGTGCTGGTTTGCATATCAGGAGTGGCAGGGGCCGAAGAATAATGGGGTGTAAGTGGAACTGCACAGTTTAAAGCCACGTTGTTCAAGGTCAATATTATATAACAGAAAGAAGATAGAGTGTTTTTGTTTTGTTCTTATTTATTACAGTAAGTGTTATGAGAAGTAGGGAAGGTAATGATCGTATCATTTATGACGAGATTTTGTAAATGTTCACATTCAGAACACTTTGGAAGACTGCTTGCTCTTACTGGTTCACAGATTTGTTCTTTCTTGCTCACAGAATCCTAAGGGAAGGGAAGTTTGAGGAAGGAGGGTTATGTAATTCACATAGGAGGCTTGGCCCATAGCAGAGGGATCCCCGATTTATAAACAAATCACTGAACAAATGTCTCTCTAGCTTCGGGACCTGAATGTAAGGAGTGTTTCTGAAAGAGAAGAAAGAAACCTTCGGAAAGGAGGCAAGTATTTGCCCTGCTGTAGAACACACACCCTTCCTTCCCAGCACTTTGAAACCAAAGCTTGTGCCTGATGGGGGAGGAACACTTTCATACTCTCACCTTATAACTTAAGTGCGAAGGGGCCAGGGACGTTGACGTGGAGTTGGTAGGGTGTGCAAAGGCATAATTACAAGCGCGTTTAATATGTCATTCCACATGGCGGCTCCATGGCAGGAGCAGAGTGCAGAGGTCTGCTCACTCTGTGACTATCGATCTCAACATGCAAGTTAGCTGGAGACCAGAAGGTCTCAACTGGAAAGGACGTCAGGAGGTCTGTGAAGCCACCAAGTGTGCGTGAAAGAGAGGTATATGTGAAACTTTTTCTAGGGACTGTGTCTCTAGCTCTCAATATATTCTCAAAGGGGTTGGTGACACAAAAAGCTCAAGAACCACTAATATAGCACATTGTTTATAAGAGAAATGGCTTTTGGATCAGAGAAACAACTCACAAACAAACTTTTGGAAGCCAGCCTGTTGGAAAGTTGAGGGCTTACAAATATATCTTGTACTGATGAATCATACTAAAATATGATTTTGTGGGAAATTTCGGTAAATGCTTGCTTTGATTTTGCCATCAGTTGAAATTGATCTTAAACCGTTCTTCTCATTCATTCTCCCCTTCTCTGAAATTATCCAAGGTACCAACGGGTTCCAATACCAGATATTTTTATAAAATGGTTTGTTGAGGCTTTTGTTTTTCGTATTTTGCGTCTAAAATGTATCTATCCCTAAAGGCCCTTTGCCCTGGAGTATTGACAGGTCAGAGGCAGCAGGAGAATGAGGGTGTGGTTGAATGTGACAAATAGCAGCTTGGGGCTAAGGGAACCTTGGCGGAGAGGGACTCTGCTGACCTTTAAGGACTTGTGAGTAATTCTGAATCAACTCTGCACTGACCCAAGCCTTTTTAAGGTTCAAAAACTCCAGGCTAATTTTGTGTGTTCTCGTTGGGTTTTCACATGCTGGAACCGGACGTGGAAACGCTTATACTGAAATAACATTGCCAGGGCTCCTGTGAGGCTTCTGAGCCCCAGGAATGAGGAGGGACATGAACTCTCGGGAGGCCGCAGCCATTATTATTTTCATCTTTTCTTCTGCCTCATCCTAAGAAAGTTTCTGGGAAGATAAGAATTTGTATACAACAGGCATTTTATAGGACATCTTAGCCTAAGATCTCATTGGAAATACAGATTGTAGAGGCTTACGACAAAGTAGGTCCATCTGTTGGTGAATTTGAGTGGCTCAAGGAACCATCCTTCCTAACAATTTGGACGTTACTGGGTGCGGCATCTTTTTGAGTTGTTTTTTTTCCCCCTCAATTTCTGACAAATGAATTAAGTAACCTTTGTTATAAGTCACAGCCTCCAAGTTCTAGTAAGAGTACGTTTCTAGTTTCTCTCCAAATCAGTTTACATGTTTATTTAATTAATTAATTAATTTTTAAATTACAACAGAGTCTCACTATGTCACCCTCAGTAGAGTGCTGTGGTGTCACAGCTCACAGCAACCTCAAGCTCTTGGGCTCACACGATTCTCTTGCCTCAACCTCCCAAGTACCTGGGACTATGGGCACCCACTACAATGCCTGGCCATTTTGTTTGTTTGTTTTTTAGCAGGCTCAGGCTAGGTTTGAACCCAGCAGCCCTGGTGCATGTGGCTGGTGCCCTACCCACTGAGATACAGGCACCGCCCTACATGTTTATTTTTGCAGAGAGTCTACTAAAATTACTAATAGCACAACACAAATAAGTTGAATTTACACACTGGCTTTACAAGGTCTAGAGAGACTTCTAGATTATGCTCATTTGTGTATTACACAAGATGGCTGCTGATACCATCAGTGTCCCTGGGCCGGTGAGACGGTGAGCCTGTCTAAGGAAAGAAAACCACTCTGGGCGCAGCACAGCTGAGTTCTGTGTGCTGCGCTCACCTTCAGCTTCCTCCCCACAGACCTGGGTGACACTAGGACGGGCAGGAGGGCCCTCACCAGCCAGGACGTCTCACTCGAGCTGGAATTCCTCTGTCTGGCCAAAGGAGAGGCAGCAGATCTGAACTGTGCACTTGGCTTGTTGTGTCACGCTAGGCTGCTCATAGAATGCAAACCTACTTGACCACATTTTCACACTTTGCAGCAAAATTGTGCTTTGAAAATACAGCTTCTAAGGGAAGAAATAGAAATAGAAAGGTGCTCCAGGATTCCTGAACAAAAAAGCATAGTCCTGAATCTGAGCAACAGGGAGTACTTTGTCTTACCTTTATTTTCCTAACGGATGATAAATTTATCAGAAATACTTTGGAAGTGATCTCAAGTGATCAGATAGAATAGTCTTTCTTTCACACTCCACCAGCTTTATTGGAATATGATTGGCAAATAAAAACTGTCTATATAGAAGGTGTACAATGCGATGTTTTGAGGCATGTCTGTCAATGTATATATACACACTGTGAAATGATCACCAAAATCACTCTGATTCATGCATCCATCGTCTCACACAGTTATCATTTTTTTCTTGTAGTGAGAACACTTGCGACCTGGTCTCTTTGCAAGTCTCACATCTACAACGCGTTAGCATTGACCATCACCTCCCTGCACATTGAGTCTCTAAAACTCCATCATCTTTCAGCTGCAAGTTTCCGCCCTCTGATGTTCAAGCCCTCAACACAGTCCTGAGGAGTCTTTCTTGAATGTTCCAGAGTTGAACTAGTATAGCATATTGAACGCCCCACAGGCAAACGTATTTTATTTATCTTCCTGTTACTGTGTGTGGTTGTTTTTAATTCTTCCGAGTCTGGTGTGGCGGTCGGCACATAGGAGAGGCTTCATGAATGTCTTTCCCTTGCTTGGTTGAGTCTAATGGATGGAAATCTAGAGTCCAGGGCTCATGAACAGCTTTGGGCAAAGTTATTGAAAGGGAGAAAATGTGTCTCCAGAAATAGACTTTCACTACACACAGCACAGGGGTTGGTGTGATTCTGCTGTCCTCTGGGTGAGATGACAGCTTCTCGTTGGGACACTGGTGATTCTGCCGTCCTCTGGGTGAGATGACAGCTTCTCGTGTGACACTGGTGATTCTGCCGTCCTCTGGGTGAGTTGACAGCTTCTCATTGGGACACTGGTGATTCTGCTGTCCTCTGGGTGAGATGACAGCTTCTCGTTGGGACACTGGTGATTCTGCCGTCCTCTGGGTGAGATGACAGCTCCTCGTTGGGACACTGGTGATTCTGCCGTCCTCTGGGTGAGTTGACAGCTTCTCATTGGGACACTGGTGATTCTGCTGTCCTCTGGGTGAGATGACAGCTTCTCGTT
>CAUYON010058075.1:0-44942 GCA_963573935.1 Arctocebus calabarensis
GTCCCAGCTACTAGGGAGGCTGAGGCAAGAGAATTGCTTAAGCCCAAGAGCTGGAGGTTGCTGTGAGCAGTGTGACGCCACGGCACTCTACCCAGGGCGATAAAGTGAGACTCTGTCTCTACAAAAAAAAAAAAAAAAAAGAATAGAATTACACAGTGGCGATAGCTGCCTGACCTTGTGAATATATTAAAAACTACTGAATTGTACACTTTAAATGGGTGAATTTTATGATGCGTAAATTCTATCTCAATTAGAAAAAAAAAAAAAAAGAAAGAAAATCATGGCTCCATCCAGGAAGCAGCCTCTGTTAGACAGTGTGGCTGTGATGCGACACCCAGATGTGGTAGCCCAGAGTACACTAGTAGGGGCAGCATGAATGAGGCCACTGCTCACAGAACTAACCTGCTCCCAGGATAGCTGGAGGTCCTGGTGGTCCGGGGGGTCCTGGTGGCCCAGGGGCACCAGGTCTTCCAAAACCAGGTGGCCCAGGCAGGCCAGGTGCACCTGGGGGTCCTTGGGGCCCAATGCCTGTCTCCCCTTTCTGGCCCTGTCAAGGCAAGCACACAGTAAGAGCAGAGAAAGCACCACTCATCACTAGAAGTCCCTTCTATTCCTTTCATGAGGACATTTGTAAGAAATCCATAAATGCCAGCTATTGTTACTATTATCCTCAATCTTGGCATAATGCAAGGCAGGGAGGGGTAAGGCCTCAAGGGCAGTATCTTGGTCATTATGTTTAATGACGCTATAGAGAAGCCCAGAGAGCCCTGGAGTCAGAAGGAACCCTGAACCTCAATCCAGGCTAGACTTTGCCTAGAGAGGGAAAGGACAGGATCACAAAGCAAATGAGAGGCCCAGCTAGAAGTAAAGCCCTGACCTCTGGCTTTGCTGGTTCTACCCTCATGGTGAGCTCTGGAACCAAGGTCAATGATCTGGCCATATTCTCATTAGGGAAACATATAGCTTGATTTTGTCTCTTGTAGCTTGGAAAAATCTCATCCTAAGAAGAGCAAGCCTATTTAGGAGTATCTTTTTGGATAACATTTCAGAAGACTCAAATAGCTTTTCTGAAAATATCTCCCTTACCTTCCATTCTGCCTCCATTAACTGAAGTGTTCACCATTAAAAACTCTTTGCATTGAGCGAATTTTCCCTCATGTTCATGAATAAGGCAGTGAGCCTGCTGGCCTAGAAGTTACCTCGCTGCATATGGCCTTAGACACCTCACTTCCTCCATGGGCTTCAGCTAACCTCCCCATCAATCAGCAATATAGGGGAGAGCTGGCCAACCCCCAACTCCTGCCTCCAGCGTAAAGTGCTACAACTAACCAGGCTCTTCTACTGCCTGGTCCTGCTGGGGGCTTTGGGACCACTGTGAGTCTGCAGGGATGATGACTTGGCAGGTTACTACTCACTTCCAGGCCTGGATTTCCTGGCAGTCCTGGAGGCCCAGATACAAAGAAGTTGTCATTAGAGTCTCCTTTTTCTCCTTTGAAGCCCCTGTCTCCATTCTCCCCCTGGGAACAGAGAACATGAGAATATTTCAGAACTTGGTCTGAACTTGGGATGAACTTGGTCTCTGATGTAAAGCCAAGGAATTGGAAATTCAGGCCACACATTTAGAGACATATTCACCTTCAAGCTGTTCAGAAAATGTCTCAGGTAAGCTGGATCAACTGGAGGACCTGAAAAAGAAATACATTATAAAATTCACAATCACAGTTTCAGAAGTTTAAAAACAAAAGTCTCCACATGGGCAAACATGGTTATTTCCCAGTGGATGTGACCTTGCATTGGGTTGGCTAACAGGATCGGGACGGGGTCCTGGTCTGTGCCCAACAACCCCAGACACTGTGGGGTCCGGTCCTCTTTGGGCCTTGTTTTGAATATGAACGACTGGACATTCTGGTCACTCTTGACAGTGCTCCATCTTGGACACGCCAGGCCCACAGGTGGGTATCCCTGGACCTCAGCGCAGCCGTGCTCAGGGTAGTAACATGACTAGTCTTACTCTCTGGCTCAGTGGCACTTCTCAAGAACAAAAGTCAAAGGCGAGATCTAGAACAAAAGCTGGAGTACCTGGTGGTCCCTGGGCTCCCTGATCGCCTTTTTCTCCTTTTGTGCCGGGAAGACCCCAGGATCCTTTTTCTCCTTTAACACCTGCCACCAAATATGAACATTTTTTTAAAAACAGTGAAAAATCACCTTCACTTTACAATTTTACATAAAACCTTTCTGAGATGAGTTTTCAAACAGCTCCTTGAGTGAAATCTACTCAAACCAACAAAGGCTTACTGAGAATCCAGCGGGTTTCACAACCCTTTGCTGAATGATGAAGAGGGCAGAGGCAGATGCATCAGATACATTTCTGACCTTGAAAAGCTCAGTCTTGCTGGGGAGACAGACACAGCTCACTGCATGCAAGGCATGAAACACGTGCTGTCACTGAGGTGCCAGCACGAGCACCACCGGGGCCCAGAGGGGCCTAGGACTAACTCGACTCACTCTCACTCGGTGTTTTCCCAAGTGTGGACTGAGGCTCCACACCGGATCAGTCTTCCACCTCAACTCACCTAGGCCCGTGCAGCACGGTGGCATATGGGGAAGAGAGGGACAGGACAACTCTAGGTGCTAAGTGCTAAGTACCCCACTAACACCACCAAAAGAATGCCAACTGCGTGGAGATGCACCTCCCTGCCGGACTGTGGGGGACACCATGCCTGCAGGACTGGCCCTCCATCCCCACCTCCTTCCCCCGTCTTCACATGAGATGTGGGTCCGAAAGGGAGTCTTTCAGGAGGTCAGTATTGGAAAGGGAGGTGACACCCCTTTCCTGCCTTGATGGTTGGTAGTCACTACACCTCTGACTTCCAGGAGGTATGGCAATTCAGCTCACCCATGCTCTAGAGATGGGTTACAAAGCGCAGATGAGGTTTGGGGACTCAGACTCCCCCAGTGTGGGGGAAGGAATGAGAGCATCAGAGGCGAGGCATTGCCAGCCAGGGGTCAGGAGGGAGATGCAGCCACATGTCACCAGCATCGGGGCAGCTGCTTGAGACTGAGCACCTGGGCAGGGGCGCCCACCCTGAGACTGCAGACAGCGATGGGCTCACACTTCACCGTGTGCTCACCGCACCTGGGAGACAGGGAGCCGGGTGGGGCTGAGTTCTGCATTTCCAGTGGGTCCAGGGACACTTTGAGGCAAGGGGCTTCTAAGCTCCCACAGTCCTTCCCTGGTGTTACTGTTTTTTAAATAATTAGTTTCACTTCACAGATTCCAAGGGTGAACTGCAGGATTCAACTGTCTCAGCCCAGTGCATGGGATCATACCAAGCAAGGAGTAGGCATTAATGAGTGTTTTGTGAACAAATTCACACATGGATGAAGAAGGGGCATGCTTCCTACTAGCCAGAGGCTCAGCCAAGATGGGTGGGACAGACGGGGTGTGCCCAAACTAGAGATGCCTCACTCCACAGCCACCACCCCACTACACACAGTCAGATATTCCTGAGCACCTAGTCTGTGCCTAGTGCCAGGCAAATGGAAACCACCTTCCTCCAAACTAAGAGGGTAGGGCGATGTCCCAGAGAAACACACAGTGAAGAAGGGAGTGTGTACCGTGGAAAGTGATGAGTTCTGGATTCCCAGGATGAGTGGTACTGACCTGGAGAGAGAGGAAGGTGTGGTCAGACGCTGCCAACCATGCCCCGGTGTTTGCATGCATGGCAGCCTCTATCCCAGGGCCATGAGGTGGAAGAGGCGATGCCACAGGGTCAGACTTTCCTTTGGTTCTACAACCCCCCAAAGCCCTGAAGCCCCCAGCCCCCAGTAACTCTGAAGACACACACATCTCTGGCTTCCACCAGGGAGGCTCATGACATAAGCAGATGGAGGGAGGGAGAAGGGAGACCTATTTGCTAACACACTTAGCAGAGAGGAAGCCCAGAAAGTCTTTAAGACAACAAATCATGGCAGTGTGGGTTTGGCCAACGAGGAGCATTCTTGGCATTCTTTCTTATCACTGAGGATCGATTCATGTGAGAGGTCAGGCATCCCTGCGAGCAATGTGCCCAACCATGAAGCTGGGCCAGCCGTCAGCCTTGCTGAGCATAATGAACAGCAGCTAACAGTAAAGGGGGCTGTCGTTGGGTTGGGCAGGGCTATTCTGGACTCCCCATTAAGTGCTAGGGTCTGGGGCCAAGCTGTTCTATATAACATTCCTTCTCAGTCCTCCGCTAGACAGCTGCACTTCCTTAACTATCAAGACAAAGCTGTCTGCAACCTGGAACCTGGCTGCTCCCCAGTTGATGGGCAGAATCAAAGTGGTCCATCTGGCACCATGATCCTTCCATGCTTACGGGTGGAGGGTCACAGGCTGCTCAGGGGTCAAAGACGGGAAGAGGGGAGGGAATTGTCCAGGAGAAACACTTGCAAGATAAGGATGAAGGCTACAGCACCGAGCTGCTATCTTGCAGCTATGTTGATAAAGTTCCTCCACGGCAGACACAAGCTATAAATTGTTAGGGTGCTGGGAAGGGAAAGGCCGAAACTAGAAGGGGCCTGTGGAATGCCAGATGTGAGAGGAAGCATTTCTGGGTCAAAATGCCCATGTTGGAAGCAAGTCAGGAAATGCTCATGCCCGGCTCCCAGGCTGCACAGAGTCATTTTTGGCAATTCACCAAAAGGCTCTCTTGCAGTGACCAGGGCCTGTGAGGGTCATAGAGTCATATAAACAAAGTCAAAGTTGGGTTTGGAGCAAACGGCTTCATTTATATGACTCTATGACCCCGACAGGCCCTGGTCACTGCACTGGCATTTTTATAGCACCTGGAGCTGGCCCTTTTCCTTTCTGGGCGGTAATCTCTCCATCTGTACCATGAGGAGGCGGGATGCACTATCACTCAGGAGGGCCCCTCCAGCTCTGACCATTCATGTTTCTCTGCAGGCCCTGCCAGCAGGCGCCTTCGTCACCTTCCGTAGGTGAGTCCTGCCCTCTCCTTCCAGGCTAGAGTTCCCAGGCTCCTGCTGCCTCAGAGTTTTGACATTGGCAGAGGTCTGGGAAAACACGCAGCGATTGCATCATCGTGTAGCCTCTAACCCAAGCCTCATCATCACCTCCAACAGGCGTCAATGATGGACCCAATTCAGGGAATGTTTGTAAATTGTAATGCAGAAGCTCCTGAGAGCAGAGACCACGCCTGTCCAGCTCACCCCTGCATCTCCAGAGCCCAGCAGAGTACTTGGCACTCGGTAAGTGCTCAGTAAATATTTGTTGAATGAACGAGGCAGTGATTCTGCACAGTTCTGTGACTCATGCCTATGCATGGGGCCTACCCTCCTCGGGTTTCCCCACAGAAACAAGATTCTCTTAATATGGCCGAAACCCCAGGGACAGTGCTGCTGACTGGCGGGGGAACCAGGCAATGGCCTGACCCCTCAGAATCACCATGTCTGCACTGCTGCCTAGTGGCCAGGAAGCCTGAGTTAGGGCTCCAGCTCGGGCATGTCTGGTGACTGAAACAAACAAGAGAGCTTCTCTGAGTCACAGTTGGTTTCCTTATTGTAAAGTGGAAGAGATAATCTCTGCCCTTCAGGGTTGTGCGCTGTGCAATGATATGAGCACTGGGAAAGGACAGAACATAGTTACAGGTTTTAGCCCCAAGTTCCCAGTGCAAAGACCATGGATTGGCCTTGCTTTTGTCTCGTCTAGATTTTTAAAGGGCTCTACTTTTGCCAATTTTATTCTGCTCTGACCATGAAGCTCATGTGGTTACAGTAACAAAACACACTGCTTTTTAAATTATCTTTAAACAAGCACCTTGCCAGTGTGTGCACCGTACAAGATCCAGAATATTTCTGTTGTCTACAAGCTTCTAGTCACTAAAGGTCTACATGTAGGTGACAGAAGACATGAGAAAGGACACGCAGGATAGAAGGGGCCCATGACAACGGCCGCTCTTTTTCTCTGTTGCTACCTATGCCCAGCCCACACTCTTTAAGGCAGTGACTACTACTTACTGGTGTTTTGCAGTGTGGACGGGCAGGAATCGGGAAAACAGCCTGTGGGTGTTGAGAACATGACAAATTAGGCCATCGGGACCCCCAACTTGAGCTTAGGCCAGCCGTGTGCCTGATCCCTGGTGAAGGTCCCCACACCCATCCTAACTTACTCCTTTGATGTTAATAACAGCTCCAGGTGGTCCAGGAGGGCCTGGGGGACCAGGTAAGCCAGGTGGGCCCTGAAGATATAAAAAGATAGAAAAGAAAGGCCGTTCCTGAGTTCCAGCTGGCAGGGGCAGCTGCAGGATACTCCCCTCACCCCTGGGTTTGGGAACATAGCAAGAAAAGGAGGGTCCTCTGAAGCCAACCACTTCTCCCTTGGGTAGGCTGTCCCTTCCACAGGGTACGTCTACATTCCTGATCTCACTGCATCTTCACAGCACCAACCAAGGGGGAGACGGCAGAGCAACAAGCGTTATCCCTGGTTAACACCTGCAGATAACGAGGCCCAGAGAGGGCAAGTGACCTGCTGAAGGCCACACAGCAATATAGGGCAGAACTGAGGTTGCAACCCAGATTCTGACTCCCAGAGCAATGCTCAGATGACATGGTGCCTATGACCTATCAGCACATCTCTAATGTGAAGGGGGTTGAGATGGGAGGACCCCTCCCCCGGGAGGGGAGTGCCTCAGAAATGCAAAACAAAATGCAAAACTTGTATTAGATAGCAGAGTCATTTTTAAATGACTTTAATGCCATGCAACATTTTCTCCTTCAAGCTCAGAGGTCTGGCAGCAGGAGAGGAGAGGCTCCGAGGGCAGACAAAGGAGTTCAGCCCCCACGGAAGTCATGCTGATCACTCTCCACGATGGCACTGGTGTCTGGCTTACCTACCAGTCTCAAGGGCCTTGGTGAGAGGGAGACCCCTAATGCTTCAGTAAAAATGGATTTCTGGTCATACAAAGCAGAGACAGGCTGGCACAAACAGAAATAGCAATGGACTGAGAGCTGTGTTGGCACCTTGGTTTGGTGCTTATTAGCTGGGTGCCTTGACCTCGATAGGGACCAGGTTCTTCTTCTGTCTCATGTAATAGTTATTACCAACACTAAGTGAAATAGTGCCCTGAAAAGCATTTTGCATGGAGTCTAGTATGCAGGGGTTGCTCAGTAAACACTGGCTTCCTTCTCCTACACCCCAGTCCCTGCTGATGCTCCAGTGCTCCCCACCTTGTGAGGCCCTACCTAAGCAACAATCTGCCTTTGACATTGACTCACAACGCAGACCAAGCCCCTAGTGATGTAAGAAATCCCTGGGGCTGTGCCAAGGAGGGAAGAGGGGACATTCCCCTGGAGTCATTCTCCTGGGATTTGGAATCACATTTTATGAGCAAGACCAGTTTGCTTTCTCCTTGTCTCCCTCTGGGACCTGCATGAGGAAGGCTCTGTTCCACTAAGGTGCTATAGGTGACAGGGACCCTCCTGAGAGTGGAACGGCGCTGGGTGGGAGGGCTTTGGAAGTGGTGGTGGAGGAAGAACAATATTCCTGAGTGTTTGGTCTGCAGGTTCACTGGACTGACAGTCCCCCACTCCAGGATACCAGCCTCTGCTATATCCCCAGGGGACTCACCAGCATCATGATCCCTTGATCTCCTTTGGCACCCTTGGGGCCATTCAATCCTGGGCGACCCTGAAACCCATTTGAGACACCTGAGTAAACCTACTGTCCACAGGCCAGACTGGCCCCCGGGTCCTCCCCTCACATCCTGTCTGAAGAACACTGATACCTACAGGCCGGCCGGGAAGGCCAAATTCTCCTTTGTGTCCTGGTGGTCCTTTGGGCCCCTAGAGGTAAAACAAATACCAGATCAGAAAAGAACAGAAGCTCTGTGTTCAGGGAGATGAAGGGTGCCTGCCTGCATCTGTGGACAGCTGTGACCACCACTGACAGGGGTGGAAAGGGGGCAAGAGGCAGTGAAAAAGTACCCACCTGCCCGGCTCTGTGTCTCTGGCCTCTGCTCACAGCTAGAAGCCCCTGCTCAGCCCCATACCATGCCTCGCTTTCCTGCAGGCTCCTGCCCATCCCAAACTTTGGACCCAGCCCCTTGAAGGCTAACCGGGAGCAAGAAGTCAGAATCCCAGGGCCCCAGGTCCCTGGTAGCTGGGTGCTGGCCAGCCCAGAATGCAGACCTCTGCCCTAGGTCTTAGGTGTCAGGGCTCACCGCATCCCCCATTGTGAATCATGCAGCCCTGGCTCGCCCCTCAGGCCAGCCCTGCCTAATAACCCTCTCCGCTCCAGGATTTGCTTCCTGCCTTGCTCTGACCTGTTCCTATGGAACAAAGTCTTGGCTTGGCACCCTATTTCTCCAGCCAACTCCCTGATCCATGGGCCCTATTTCAGTACTATTCTTCCAAGTCCATATGCTTCTGGAGGCACTGTTCTGTTTCAGCCTCCTTCAGTAGCTGGGGTGCAGACTGCTTCCATTCCCTGACTCTGCCATCTTGTGAAGTCAGGGTCATGCTGGTGTCCTCCAGCTGGCAGAGGTGGGGGAGGGGTAAGCGACCAGGTTCTACTCCTGGTCTGCACCTTCCCACTCCCGTAGCTGGTTTGCCCTATCTCCTAGAGAAATGAATGGTTTAAACTTGGGGCCCTCCAACGCTTCTCTTTCTGCTACCATTATTTGCTCTGAAAAATAGCAAATAAAAACTGAGTTGAAACAGATCGGGTGTATCAAGTACCCAGGCCATGGTACTTGGAAAGAAAAGCAAATGTAGAAGGGGCTAACAGGGCATAGGGGACTGGTTGGTATGCTCTAGTGCAATACTTCTCAAACAGCAATGTGTGTAGGAACCCCCTGGATCTTGCTTAAATTGAGATCAAGTGTGTCTGAGGTGGGGCCTGAGGATCTGCACTTCTAAGAAGCTCCTAAGTGAGGTCAGTGATCCTGGGGCATGGACCATACTTTGAGTAACAAGACCCCAGTAGCTTTGAAAGGGAGTTATAAGCTATACTAGTTACGAGAGCCATTGCTAGCCCATATGGCACCTTTATGCAAATTAGAAGAATGCGCCCCTTACTGCCCTTCACTGTGTTTGGCAGTGAACAAGCTGTGAACAAGCCAGGCCTCACTAGGAAAAACCCCACGGTTTCTATAGAAGCCTCCTGGCCACCATTGCTAACTATTTGTATTTTCCATAATATTGGAGGTTAATAAGTAATTAACTAGTGGTTAATACAAGACTCTCCCAACCTGCCTTACCCCTTAGCTATCCCCCTCCAGGGTGTCCATTCTTTAGTTCCTTAAATCAGAAGGTCTCAGTTTGATGAAAATATTTCAAATTGTATATAAAACCAGCACATTGTACCCCATGATTGCATTAATGTACACAGCTATAATTTAATAAAAGAAAGAAAGAAAGAAAGAAAGAAAGAAAGAAAGAAAGAAAGAAAGAAAGAAAGAAAGAAAGAAAGAAAGAAAAAAACAGAAGGTCTCAGAAGGTCTTCTGAAGAATGTACTTGGTGGTTGAGGGCCATTCATCAATTACACGTGTCTACTACAGAAATGTAAGGTGCTTTTTCCCCACAACAGAGATCCAGCTTCAACCAGACAACCTATGTGTATTTCTCCAGCCCAAAATGTTTCAAAAGAATCAAGGGCAGTTTATTCATTGGAGGCATTGGAGGTGTGGTAGAAAGAGCCTGGACCTAGAGTCCAACAGGCTGGCCTCAAGTTGCCACCCTGTTACTTAACCTATGTGACAGTGGGCAAGCCACTTAACCCCTTTGAGCCTTACAGTTGTGAGGATGAAATGAGATGACCTATGTGAAGTCATAGGAGAGTTTCTGATCCCTAGTGGAGCTTCTACACCTAAACTTTCTTTGTTCTTTGGGGAGAAATATATGACAGGGAAGTTTAGGGGTTACCCTTGAGAGAAATGGACCATTTGAAAGCCCAAAGGGTACAACAGCAAGGTCAGAAGGGCCCTAATACCATCTGATACCAATTCAATCCCTTCAACATACAGATGGGAGCACAGAAGCCCAGAGAGAGAAGAGCGCTTGCTCAAGGTCTCATAGCAAATGAGTAGTAGATTCAGAACTAGGATCCCAAAGCCAGAGAGATCTTGTGGGGTTCTTTCAAGGGGTTCCTTAGGCAGTTGGCTGCTTTTAACTGACCAATTCTATGGAATAATTATGAGTGCCAACCACCACCTGGTTCTCCTTTCCTTCCTATATAGATGAACTATATTCTAAAGCTCCAGGCATCTGAGTTCTGGCCAAGAGAATGCGCTAGAAGTGGATGATTTCATTATCTTCCACACACTGACATACAGGAAGTATTGTACTAAAGCATACCAACCAGTGGCCTATGCCCTGTTAGCCCCTTCTACATTTGCTTTTCTCTCTCTAAGAGCAATAAGGATCAAGTACTTCACATGCCAAATCTATTTCAACTCAGTTTTTATTTGCCATTTTTCAGGGCCAAAATGGTAACAGGAAGAGGGGACTTGGAGGACCCCAAGCTTAAACCATTCATTTCTCTAGGAGATAGGGCAGACCCAGCTATGGGAATGGGAAGGTACAGACCAGGAATAGGACCTGGTCTCCTCCCTCTCCACCTCTGCCAGCTCAAAGACACCAGCATGACCCTGACTTCACAAGATGGCAGAGTCAAGAAATGGAAGCATCCTGGGTCCCTGACACACTCCTTGGAAAAGAGATGCCCAACTGGGAACAACCACAGTGGACTTTGTGAGAGTAAGAAATAAGCTGCTATTGTGTTACGCTACTGAGATTTCATTTTTTTTATTTATTTATTTTTGAGACAGAGTCTCACTCTGTCACCTGGGTAGAGTGCCTTGGCGTCATAGCTTACAACCACCTCAAACTCTTGGCTTTAGCAATCCTCTTGCCTCAGCCTCCCAAGCAGCAGAGACTACAGTCATCTGCCACATCACCCAGCTAGTTTTTCTATTTTTAGTAGAGATGGGGTCTCACTCTTGCTCAGGCTGGTCTTAAAATCCTGATCTCAAGTAATCTACCTGCCTTGGCCTTCCAGAGTGCTAAAATTATAGGTGTGAGCCACTGTGCTCAGCCACAGTTTTATCTTAATAACTGTTAGCTTATTGTAATATATGCATGTTTTGCCACATCCTTTGAATTTTCACAACTGTCACAACTAAATCTAACCAAACCAAAATATGACAAATGTTTCTAACCCCAGCCCAGATCCAACTGAGAGATGTTTTGGCTCACCATTGGTCCAGGGGCTCCGTGCACTCCAGGTTCACCCTGAAACAGAAAGGTGTGTGCTTATCACTCAGGGGAACACTATTTGAGGTAGAAATGATGGGAAGCCAGAGCAAATATGCACCTGGAGGGCATGGTGACATAATTACCTTTTTCCCCATCAGCCTTTCCAGAGGAATGTCCCCTGTCAGGATTGTACCTGGTTCTCCTTTCTCACCCTACAATTCAGAAAAGCGGTCAGTGAAGTCAGGCTCCTGCTTGCCCTCGTCCAGAGGTTCATAAAGACCTCTTGGTCCAACTGCCATGATGCTGCTTCTGCCTTCATCCCACCCCTAATCCCACCGCTGCTGCAGTACCTCCTCTTACTACTGTAACACAACAGCCTCCTAAGTGAATGAATGTTCCCGGAGCTGCTCCCTCCGTGCACTGGCAGAGTTACTGTCCTCGGACACAAGATGTGGTCTTCTGTGCCCCTCCAGCACTCCCACCGATGGCAGATCTGCACCATCATCCCCAGCCCTCCAGGATCCAGCCCCAACATGGAGAGAGAGGTCCTGTCTACCCCTCACCACATGGTGCCCTCGTGGCTCCACTGGCTCCTAATCCATTTGATAGCTTGCTTTCCTAATGACTTGACTTGAGATCTGTTCCCACCAAGAACATTTAGCCTTGTCAACACACATGAAATTAGGAAATAGATGAAGATATAAGGACTAGAGGCCTCTCCCCACACAGGGACATAATGTTTCCATATGCAACTTTGTCTTCAAACTCCAGGCTCCTGTATGAACACACATGATCAGGCAAAGCTACCCTTGATGGTGAGAAATAGGAGTTGGGTAGACTATGGGCAAGGACATAGGATCTTATTCTCAATTCTTTACTCAGCAGAGCCACCCATTATTTCAGGTCTTCTAAGATGATGTATGTCCAGAGAACAAAGCCCGGTAGAGAAACCTTCTATGTGACTCTGAGGCTTTGGCCCCTGGGAAGCTGGGCTGATCCATGCAGAAGCCTCCTTTCTACTGGGTGGGAAGAGCCAGGGCAGCAGTACCAAAGCAAGCAGAGCAGGCCCTTCTCTCTATCCCCCTCAGCCCACATCTGGTATTTGGATCTTACCACTTCGCTGGTGAGGAAAGGCAGTCCTGAGCACGCCAGCAGTGAGAAGAAGCAAGCACAAAAGCATTAGAGGTGCAGCAAGAGAAAGCACATTTGCCACTAGGGCTGGAGCAGAGCTGCCGGGTGAATCTCAAAGTGGCAGGCGTTAGGGGTGGGGTGTCATCTTGGTCCTTCTAGATCCAGCTGACCTCACCATACAGGAAACAGAGTGTTTAAAGCAAGAGCTGCTCTTGCTGGACAGGGCCTCCTACCAAGCCAGAGCTGCCCCAGCCCCCTTCTGTCTCACAGATGGGACAGCAAAAGCATCCCAAGACATCACCTCCTCGTGATGCCAAACCTTTGCCCACACACTGAATCCTCCACACTCCAGAACAGTGTCCCTGGAACAGCATCCACTGGACACTGGAAGGCCATTGTAGAAGGGTGAGGGTGGGGAGAGGAAGGAGAAAAGCCTGGGCTCTCTCCTCCCGCAGAGCACACCCGCCCTCCTGCCTGCCCAGGGCAGGCTCAGGGGGGTGCACAGTTCTCCCACTGGCCCTGTCCTGACCTCCACTTCAGCAGTGAGAGTGCTCTCCTAGCTCTTTGCATATTTCTTCTTCACATCTATTTCTAAACCCCTAGTCTGTAGTGCCTAGTGCAGAAAGCTGGCCGGCACACCATGGGTGGGGGTGACCAATGGATGAAAGATGGATGAGTACATAGGTGGACTGGGGATAAATGAATCCAGTCTAGAGTCTTTGCCATCTGTTTATCACTTTCCCCCTACAGTTTCCCCAACTTCCCACTTGGAAGTTAATTCTAAGGAAGCAAACACAGAAAGGTACAAAGATCAGATCTTGGGAGTTCTTAGAAAGTTCTCCAGAAGCTAAAAATTGAGTACAAAGACTCTGAACCAAGACTATTATTCAACTGCAGAATGCCTAATGAATTCTAGAAATATTAAATATTAACATTGATATTCATTATTAATATAATATTAACATTAATATTCATTAATATTAATGAATTCTAGAAATATTAAATATTAATATTCTAGAATGAATGCTAATTCATGAATGCTAATAGCATTCATTCTAGAATGTTAATATTTACAAATTATAAGCCTAGACACCTATTTTGTACATGAACTTTATGGCCAACCTGTATTATACATTCTTTCATCCAACAAGCATTTCAAGTATAATTTGTACACTAGGTGCTGTGCTAGTCCTGGAGTTGTGGAAAACACTGGCACAATGCCTGTCCTCAGGGGTGCACACTCCAACCAGAGTGCCCATAGGTGGCTGGACAAAACACACAACACATGATAAAAGCATTCGAGGGAGGGTTAACCTGACTTCTCTTTCTAAATTACAGTGAAAGTCAATTTTACCACCTGTGACATCCTTTTCATCTCATGGAGGAACTTTGAGATTCTAGAAGTTAACAGCTGGAGAGTAACTGCTAATAATAGGTATGGAGTTTCTTTTTGGCATGATGAAATGTTCTAGAATTAGACAGTGGCGATGACTGCACCACCTTGTGAAACTACTAAAAATCACTGCATTGTACAATTTAAAGGGGTCATGGTATGTGAACTGTATCTTAAAAAAGAAAAATGTTAACTGCTACTTTCAGCCAATTGGAAAGGTTTAGCAAATTCCAGAGCCTAAGCCTATCCACACACCGGGGCCCCTCTCACCTGTTCTCCTTTTAGTCCTGGAAATCCAGGCACACCAGTGTCACCTTTTGGTCCTCTAGGGCCCTGGAAGGAATCATTGTAGGTTATTTTGTTGTTGAGGATTAAAATGCTTTAACCAATCGGAAAAAATGTTGTTTTCAAAAAATAGAATAGAGCATGCCATTCCCTAGGCAGGTGGAAATCATGATGAGCCGTGCTGTTTTCTTAACTTTAAGTGACCCAGAAATTGTGGTTTGGTAGAAAGAAGACAGCGCTGTCAGGAGGCCGGGAGGCCCCATGCCTCTTTGAACGTTAGTTTCCTCCAACTGCTACTGACACAGCCTATTACCTGGTCCTACTGCCCCTGCCTAGCTCATGGCTCCTCCAGGTCACCATGCAGCCTGCCTCCTGCACCATTCCCCTTCCAGGATTCCTGCACCATCTGTGTCCCCCTCCCCATGAAATGGCACCCAGGCACCCTCATCTGACACCCTAGCCTGCCCCAGCCAGGCCTCACCCCTCGCCTTCCACCCCCACCCCAGGGCTGCCTCCTTTTCCTCAGCCTCGCTACGCTCCCCACTTCTGCACTAGAGCAATGCCTGGCAGGAATGCCCCTGCACCCCTCTTCAGAGCCAGACAGAGATGACCTCTTCTCAACTCCAGTACAGACACTGAATGTCTGTGGCAATGACTCATACAGCCACAGCGCCTGTCCCAGAAAAGCATGTCAACACTTCATTGCTATGTAACTTTTCACAAGTCTCTGTCTTGTCTTCTGGATAAAAGGGTGAGTCACCCACTATAGTAGTGGCTTTCAAATATTTGTTATTATTATTTATTGTGAAACTTTGTCTTGCCTTTTTATTCCAAATAAAGACTTAAATAAGAGCCCAATATATAAAGTATATCAAAGGAGCTTCCCTGATAGGAGGTTGGTGGCCTGGGTCCAACCTCTTTGGCCTCCTGCTTACTCCCCACAGCGTCCTAGAGGCTCTTCTCCAGGGCCTGGGAATCCCTTGGGAACACAGACCCACTCATCTAGAGGAGGACGTGTTCTGGAACATGCTCCAGGGCTTGGGGCAGCCAGGCCAGGGCTGCAGCTCAGAGCTCCAGACCCACGCTCACCAGCAGGTCTTCTCACAGCCACACTCTTCCGGTTTTTAATGTCTAGTTAACATGTACTTTCAGTGTCATCATAGCATATGCTCCTTTAGAAAATGTGAAAAGGTCAGCAAATTATAAAGAAATAGAAATAGAGACCACTTACAATTCTGCCATCAAGAGCAATTGTCTCTTACATTCTTGACAAGTTTCCTCCATTATCTGGCAGTGCACAGCACTGGCTGGCATTTCAAAGGTGCAGTAGCTTGGAGAAATCATGCAGGTCCCACCCTGAAGCCAGGCCCTACTTTTACACAGAACTCATCACTATCTACACAGAAATGCATTTTCACCTTCCAAGGTGAAAGCTTTATGAAGGGACACACTGTGTACCTCTGTCACTCCACGCTCAAATGTCACCATCCCATCTCTTTAGGCACTTTATCTACTGGGACTTCATTGATTCAAAATGCTTGACTCATCCACTCAAATTCATAGCAAGCTAACTGCTGCCTTTGGTTAGTTCTGGGTAAAGAGATGTGAGCAAGACCCAACTCTCCATAATTGTAGAACAGGTGAGGGAAAAAAAGACATGGGCACAAACAATTGTTATTTAAGGCAGAAAAGAACCATAGGAGTGGTGACAATAAAGCTCTATAGGACTCAAAGAAGGGGACACTTGCAGGTGTCCCCTGAAAGCAATGAGGAAAAGTTGATCAACAGGATGGTGCCAGAGCCTGGTCATGCAGAGATGGAGGAAATGCTGTTCCAGGTGGAAAGAACAGAATAAGCACAGCCACATGGCACAGGTGGAAGATGGCTACAGGGGTACTTACTGGAAAACCTGGCAGCCCAGGAATACCATCTGGCCCCTGTGACACACCAAAAAAAGCAGTTGGGATTAGGGCAGCATTTCCCAACTCAGCAGGAAACTGTGCCTTGGGGCCCACTCCCGCCTAGAATCTTCCAAAAGCCTAAACATGGCACATGGCAAGGCTCCATGGTGCAGATGGGAGGGGGAAGATTCCCTACAGAATCACACAGCTGGTTAATGTCCAAAGTACCCCTCCCTGGAGCCAGAGCTCAGAGTTTTGTTATAGCCTCTTCCTCCCTGAAAACAGCTGGACTTTGAAGTCTCTGGGGATGAGGAATACACCCTTAGCCCCTGATGAATGAACTCTGAGGAGTAGGTTCAGTGGTGGGGTGGGATCTTTGGGATAGAACATGCATGTTGGTGCGACTCAGTTCTTTTCCCTTAATAGGAGTGAGAATTTTAAAGGATGAACCATTTTAAAATATCCAGGACTTAGAGAGTTTATGCTTCACTCTACAGAGGCCAAGACCCTCTTCCTGACAACACAAGACACTTCCAGCTATTAAAGGCATCAGAGTCTGTCAGGCTACGTACATGTAAGTATATAAATGGGCAGGGAGAGAGAGGACACGAGATGGTGACAAGTGTCTCCGCATACAGTATGTCAGGGGCTGGAAAAGCATAGAGCTGATGTCCAGGACTTGAGTCCTCTCAGAGAAGGAATAGACTGAGTGGATAAAGCCTGATCCAGCAGTTTTTTCAAGGGGCAACTTGAGGGTCTAGATTCACCCAAGGGGAAGATGGCCATTGGGAAGGAAGTGGGGAAGAGGGAGGAGGAGTGTGGGCATGTGAAAGCAGGGACTATTCAAACAGAGATGCCCAATCTCTGAATTTAGGCAGCCTGTGTGTTGCTTTACTAATTGTTGCCCACCTAATACCCTAAACCTCCCATGGTTTGGGGAAAACAAAGACCCTCTCTATGCCTAGGCTGCTGTTGGCGTGCTCTAGGGGGGTGTTGATATGGGGGTGTTTGGGATTATTTTGCATTAGTAGAAATCAAGGAAAGGGAGTCCTCCACTTCCTTTGGCACCTTTGAACCCACTCAATCCCAGGTGACCCTGGAAGCCACAGGAGACAAGTTAGTAAACTCCCTGCCCACAGGCCAGCCTGACCACGTGTCCTCTCCTTACATCTCGTTCGAGAAATGCTGAGATACACTCTCATCCACTGGGCAGCTGATGTTGGGAGGTGTGGTGGGGATTTACTACACAGGCTGCAACTTTTCAAAAATGCCAAGTTCTCTTTCCATTCTCCTTTGATGTATTCTAGCTCTGTGCTTCAGGAGCTAAAAGGACTCCAAACCAACCCAACTTTGTTTCAGCTGGGTCGGAACCTCACTCTGGGACAGCTGTAGATACAAACCGGAGGCCCCACAAGCTCAGGAATGCTGGAGAAATTCAGGGATCCATCAGTGATATTCATCAAGGACTGAAAAGAGAAATATCAGACAATGAGGTGAAAAGATGGCTCAGCATGTGTCCTGCCTTGCTCCTGGAAGCTAGGCTTTCTTTGAAGTCACCTGGTGTGGCAGAACATGGCAGACGTTGAGGGCACTCCCAGCCCACTGCCAAACACATCCCTCCCTCCCACTTTGCAGAAAACAGCACTGAGCTGCCTTAGCACTTTCCTCTTCTAATGAATTTTAAAGTTACACAATACATGAACGTCATCTTTTTTTTTCTTTTGAGACAGTCTCACTATGTCACCCCTGTAGTGTGCTGTTGCATCACAGCTCACAGCAACCTCAAACTCCACCTGCCATAACACTCAACTGTTTTTAGAAATGGAGTCTCACTCTGGCTCAGGCTGGTCTCAAACTCTTGAATTCAGGGATCCACCTGCCTCGGCCTCCCAGAGTGCTAGGATTACAGCTGTGAGCCCCACACTCAGCCTCGTCATCTCTTTTTTAAGATTTTAAATATATATACTACATACACCCCCCCACACACACACACATAGAAAGCACATAGTGCTGGGACATGTGTGTGTTTGCCCATGTGGTTATTTTATATAAATGGCATCAGCCTGTATGTATTATTCCTCAACTTGTGTTTTTCACTCAACCATACTGTGTAGAGATTGTTCCATGTAGAATTTCATAGAATGGATAGTTTTAGCTTTAAGATTCTGCCAAAAAGCCATTTACCCGTATGATTTACACTTCTAGCAGAAGCACAGGAGATCACCTTTTCCCCCACACCCTTACCACACTTTCTCCTTTTTAATCATATTTCACCCACTTTAACTTTAGTCATCCTTCCAGTTATTTGGAGCTTTTTGGCTTTCTGTTGTTTACCAGCATGCTGTTCTCTTAGAAAGGCCATGATTTTTCATAAATGTGATCTCTTCATATTGGGTGGAGCGTGATCTGGTCCCAACCCACATTCTGTCCCCAGAGTCCAGCACTGGCTGTGTGCCCCACCCCATAACCAGCAGCCCCGCACTTGTGGACAGCCTTCACTCCCCTTTAGTAAAGGCAGAAAATGTATAGCAAGCTCTGCCCTGGATGATACTCACGCCAGATAAGACCTCGATGCGCCCAGGTGGCCCTCTGGGCCCAGGGGGTCCCACAATGCTGGCGCCATCCATCCCCCTTTCACCCTGGTTACAGCAGAAAGAAGTGAAAAAAAAAAATTCACTGTACATGGATAATGTCCCTAGAACCAGGCTGGAAATTCCTCCCAGCCCCACCTCAGGCATGACCTTACCTTGGGTCCCTGCTCTCCTTTCTCTCCTTTGGGACCCTGGAAAAGCAAACAAACAGACACAGAATCATCCTTCTACTCTCTTACCTTGCTCTCCACCCCCTCCCCCCCCTTTCTTGCCATCTCTCTCTAAGCTCGCACACTCGTTTTCTTCCAGGCAATGGGAACAAAGGATGAGGGGCAAGTTCTGCCACAGAGGTTCAAAGTCAGACAGTAGGAGGATGAGAGGCCCTCTCCCAGTGCCCAGTGAGCGTCCTCTCAACCCCAATCTCAGTGCCCTCTGCATCTGCGGGCAGGGAGGTCATGGGGCTGTGCTGCTCCTTCTTGCTCTGGGTCCCATTTGACAAAGACGGTGAGACCCAGGGGGTGGCCCTCCTGAGAGCAGGCCTCACCAGGGGGAAGCTGGGGGAAGCCAGACCACACCACTGGAGCGGGATGCAGCAGGGCAAGGCACCTGCCGGAGCACAGGGTATTAAAGAGGGGCAACAGGATGAAGGCAATGAAGTAGAGATGCTTGGTAGTCAGGGACTGGGGAGGGAGAGGGGGACAGAGAAGAACAGATGAAGAAAGGCGAGGTGGGTTTCAAGTTCTTCCTATGTGAGGTTTTGTGCAAAACCCCTGGGCTGGCAAAGTGCTCATAGCACAGTGGTTACAGCACCAGCCACATGAGGGTGGCGGGAGCCCGGGCCAGCTAAACAACCATGACAACTGCAACAACAACAACAAAAATAGCCCGGCATTGTGGTGGGTGCCTGTAGTCCCAGCTACTTGGGAGGCTGAGGGAAGAGAATTGCTTAAGCCCAAGAGTTTCAGGTGGCTGTGAGCTGTGACGCCACAGCACTCTACTGACAGCAACATAATGAGACTCTGTCTCAAAAAAGAACAAATCTCCTGGGCTATTCCCCAGAGAAACAAGCTGTAAGGGATCCCTACTTTCCCTGCTCCATAGAGGCTAGTAGCTGGAGGCACAGAGAAGGTGGTTAATGAAAGAGACAGAGCCAGGATACCCCCACGGTCCCCTCGCTCTAGTGTGACAACCCTTATACTGAAGGTTCCAAAATCAACCTACACTTGAAGCCACGGGTCCAGAGATTTTGGGTTCATGCAGCAGCCTGGTACTTCCAGAGCCTTCCGTATCCTAGGGAAAGAGGAAGAATGAGGATTTCATGTCCAGTTCTGAGCACCTACTTTTCCAGGGCTCAGCAGGGAGCTGGTGCCCTCCAGCCAGTGTTCAGCTAGTTGGTCTTCCCAGTAGCCCTTAGTGAACATTGTTCTTTAATCACAGTAAGGAAGGAAAGTACCTCAAATCCAAGTCCCATTGCACATCCAGGGCCTGGGGGGCCAGGAGGGCCAGGGGGCCCTGGGGGTCCCATGACTCCAGGAGTGCCAGCTTGTCCGTTTTTCCCTGGGGGTCCTGGTAAGCCTCTGTTGCCAGGGTCACCCTGTAAGGGAAAGGACAGGCTGATTACCCAACCCTGGGTTCACTCATGGAAGGAAGAACATCAGAACATCACTGTCTGAAGTTAATTAGGTTGATGAATGCCTCTGATCGCTACTGCTTAATGGTACAGAAACAGCTGTCTTGCTAATTGACATTTCACTTGGAGATAAGCTGATGCACTCATTTGAATGCATTTGTAGGGAGGGGTGAGCAAGGAGAAAACAGGGAAGGGTGTTTAATCCCCGCCATCCCAGCTGTTGTGCCTTCCCTGAGCAATTCCTTTGAGACATCTTTCTCTCTGCACCATGACATTTATACATCCAATACTCTAGCCCAATGGCCCAATTATACTAAACCCAGAGAAAGGGGAGTCAGGAGAGAGAAAGCTTATTTCTTTTTTTTACCTTTTCACCAACGGAGCCATTAGGCCCTCTTGCTCCCTGAAAAAACAAAAACGAAAACAAGGGCCAATTACTACATATCTCATTAGATATATTTAGAAGAAAATGCAAAACTATGAACTCTAAAGTGATAGGGCATTAAAATGGGACTCTTTCTGTCTGGGTTGTGGTTGATATCTCCAAGCTGAACACATTACAATAGGAACTGGTCTGTGAGGCAAGTCACGCTGGAGGCTTGTGAAACCCACTTATCAACCATCAGCTCATCACTTTCCTCAAGAGTAAACCAGAGAAGCTGAAGATTAACCAGAGAGAGAGATCACAAAATCCCCTGGAGGGTTGTCAGTGGCCTGCAGTGGTCCCCTCCTCCATCCCTCCATGAGAGAAGTAAAAGGATGTTTCCCCTACTCTAAACTAAGGGAGGGGCTTCAAGAACTGACAGGTATCCCCCAGACTTTCAGAGAAACGGGGGAAGATGACTGACTCTCTTCAGGAAAGATCTAAAGACCCAATGCTGGCTAAAGTAGTCCCCAGGGGAGAGAATAGGGGAGGAGTTATACGTCCACCCCCAAAGGGACCACACTACAGTCTCCTGGGGGTTAGACATGGATCCCACAGAAAGGAGCCAGCTGTGAGCTCCAAGCAGAGGGAAGGACTAAAGGGGGTAGGTGGTCAGGGGAGGTCAGCTGCAGGTCACTGCCCTACATCAGAGGACTGTGTCAGGGCCCCAAATGGAAGCTGAGGAAACCACAAATGCACCTGCAGCTGATGGCCACATAGCAGGTCCTGACACTGTGATGAACCAGTTTCTGAGACTGTGCCCTTCCCCTAGTCCCTGTGGTCCCTGGGCTAGAGTGCCCTTCCTACATCAAATCCATCTAAATGACAGACTGGATCATTCTAAAATAGCCATGCTCAAAAGTAAGATGGGGAGTCACATTGGCCCTGAAATAGGAACGCCAAAGGGAAAACAGAAGGGAAGCTGAAGACAGGGGCCTCAGCCATGGAAAGAAACCGTGGGAAGGAAGCATCCTGCAAAGTGGTGATGAAAGCCAGACCCAGGGTGTGTTTATGAGCCTTAGGCAAAGAGACAGCCTGAAATTCTGTAGCATTAGCTGGGCAGGGTGGTGGGTGCCTAGAGTCCCAGCTATTTGGAGGTGGGAGGATCACTTGAGCCCAGGAGATGGAAGTTACAGTGAGCTATGATCTCCCATCACTGATCTTCAGCTATGATCTCTACCCCTGTACTCCAGCCTGGACAACACAAGACCTTGTCTCTTTAAAGAAACCAAACCAAACAACAATAACAACAAAAAACTACAGAAATTCTGCAGCAAGCCATGCAGCCAGCCTGCTATCTCCGCTCCTCTTCCATCCACTCCTATTGAGACGCAACTATGGGTGCTTTAATTTTAAAAGAATAATAAGAGTTGTTTTGCGGGGCACAGTGATAAGGCAGAGCCCCCAAGTGACTGGGAAAGTGTGGGAAGTCCAAGGACACCTCACACTTGGGAAGATCAGCCGCCAAGATATCCTGACTGATGGCATAATACACTCCTTCCGCTTCCTTCTTGAAACCTGCAAATCACAGAAATAGCTGCTACCCACTTCCCCAAAGTCTATACAAAGGCAGAAAACAGGCTAAAGTGGATCTCAATTTTAAAAACAAACACAAGCAAGAAATACCAAACATCCAAGGAAAGGCAGTGCTCAATGTGAGACAACAAAGCCAACCACAGAATATACACCCGAGGAAACAGAGCTAGCAAAACAGTGCAGTCAGGACTTTAGTACAAAATGTGTGTTCTCAGAGAGAAAGGGAGGGTATTACACTCATGAAACCAGGATAAGCTGCCATGACATAAGAACAGTGATTATGAAAGAGAACCAGTTAGAGATCTCGGAAATTAAAATGTAAACTGTTGAGGAACTCTACAGAAGGGATGAATAATAACAGATACATTGAAAGAGAGAATTAATATGGAGACTAGGCAACAGTGATCTCTCAGAAAGCAAGACAAGAAGATAAAGACCTAGAAAAAATGACTAGTTAACGGCTCAGTGCCTGTGGCTCAACGGGCTAAGGCGCCAGCCACGTACACCTGAGCTGGCGGGTTCAAATCCAGCCCCCGGGCCTGCCAAACAACGATGGCTGCAACCAAAAAATGGCCAGGTGTTGTGGCGGGCGCCTGTGGTCCCAGCTACTTGGGAGGCAGAGGCAAGAGACTCTCTTGAGCCCAGGAATTGGAGGTTGCTGTGAGCTGTGATGCCATAGCACTCTATCCAGGGTGACAGCTTGAGGCTCTGTCTCAAAAAAAAAAAAAAGACTAGTTAAGAGATACAAAGAACAGAACCAGAAGTTCCAGAAGTGTTTGACTGGAGTGGCAGAAGGAGTGAATATAGAGAATAGAGAGAAAGCAGTACTTTAAGAAAAAAATAGCTGAAATTTTCTAAAACAACAAAGAAAACCATAGAAATCTCCAGATTAAAAAAAAACAACCCTCTCTCCTCACCCCTAAAAAGGCTCAGAGATTATAAAGAAGGATAAATGGAAGAAGAAATTTTGAAAAGAATCCACATGTAGTTACAATGCAGGGGAATTTCACAATACCAAAAACAAAGAAAAATAAATCTCTAAATCTGCCAAAGAGAAGTCAGATGACCTTCAACAAACAGAATGAGAATCAGAGCGAAATCTGATTTTGTGTTTGCCAACACTGAGTGTTAGAAGATGATGGCTATCATCTCCAAATTACCAAGGGCAAATGACTTTGAACCTAGAATTCTATATCCAGCCAAATGATTACAAAATAAAGGCATTTAAAAATGTTTAACCATCCAAGGTCTATGCCATCCATAAATCTCTGAAAAATATGACTAGAGGATCTACTCCAACAAGAATAATTAAAGAGGAAATAGGGCCCAGGAGGGCTGTTTCCCCTTAAAAATATATTCATAAATTATTTTTATAATTAAAATGTCATTGTAACAAATGCCTAAAGTAGAGTTGCTGTGTTCCACAACTTGATAGTCCCGAAGCCCTTCCACGGAGTCTCACGGTTCTGCCAGGACACAGTCAGGGCCGGGGGTGAGGGTGGGGGGCTAACTCATCTTGCAGGCTCTTTCTGGTTCTGACCCTCTGGAAATTAGTCGAAGATGAGCCTAACCCTGCTCTCCGGGTAAAGGAGAAAGACAAGGCCATGGCTGCCCAGCAACAAAACTTGCACGTGTTGGGCACTGGACACACAACAATTTCCCTGGTTCCTTCACAGACTGGGAGCCCGCCCTCCTTGCTTGGAGACTACAACACCCTTCCTGAGTGACCAGGCTGCCCTCCTGGGTGGGACTTGTGGATCTGCCAGGTGACAGCTGCTGCAGGATGCTGAAGGAAGACAAATGCCCCATGCCTGGTGGCATGCATAGGGCACCGGAAAGGTTCTGTCTCTTGCAGTGAAAACTCCTTTGTTGAGAGACCCTACCCAATATGTGGCCTTAGGAGTGGGGAGAACAGGGGATAAAGGTGGGGTGGGCTCTGCAGGCAGAAATGGCATGGAATTTCCACAATCAAAGCCTTCTGTAGAGGCCCGCAGCAGCAGCAGCCGCATGGAATCTTGGCAGCTCCCTCCCAGAGGAGCCAGTGAGGACACCTGGGCATCTAAGCAGATGGGAGAAGCTGGAGTGCTCGGTGTAGGAAGTAGCAGCCACTGGGGCCTGTGACCTTTCTCCCCCAACAGGGAGAAACTAAACATGACCTTCTGCGTGGGCCAAAAACATGACGGAAATAATTGGGTCCCCATTTTACTGCCTAATCTGGAAGCTACAGTCTCTGTGTCTACTTCTCTTGGGTGTGACGAGTCGTGCTGCCCCTGCTGCCTGTTACCATCTGCCCTTGACAGAAGTGTCAACCTTATGCCTCTTTCCAGTAACAAGTCAAACCACCATCAGGGCTATTAGGAAAGAGAATCTAAAGTAGCCTCCTCTCTGAAAACTTCATAGTTGCTTGGAAGTTGATTCTTTTAAAGAAAATTATATACCTACAGTTAAACCACAATTTTTCACTTGCCTTCCCTCTTCCTTTCAAGTCAAAAGTGCATCTTGTATCAGTCTCAAAGGAAACTCTAGAAGATATTTTGGACCTTGATTTATCTGTCTTAGATGATTTTCCCAGTTTGTACATGATAAAAACATAGCACAGCAGAACTTCCATAGCTGACCACCTCCTTAAATTGACCTAATTTTCATAGACTGTACGTGCACCACACATACATATCAGTACAAGAGGCCTAGTTCCTCAGGTGGACCACCTCTGTATGTTGACCAGTTTGAGACAGTCCCTCAGGTGGTCAACTTACAGAGGTTCTACTGTATCAGGGTCTATTCCACTGGCTCACACATAAAGTGGCCATCGGTTTGGAACATGAACAGATCCGCTTAGGGGTAGAAGAGCCCACCCACCTTACTAGAATTCACATGAGCACATAGAGTAACAGGCTCAGGGAAAGGTCCCATGCTCCCCAAAGGGTGGTGGAGGAGTAGCATATCCTTTCTTCGTGAGAGAATTTTTGTGCAGTGAGGCCATGCACTCTCTTGGAATTTCAACTAGCAGAGAGGCAAGTGTAGCTGTGATGAAATATTGAGTTCTGTCCTACGATGGCAGCATTGCAAAGGAATGAGGTACGGTAGGGCTGAATGTTGCGAAGTCGTGGTTTAGAATTCATTGGACACGTTGGCTCATTACACTGAATTGGATTTACTAAGGGCATCACCAGGTTTTAGCATACAGGAACATCAAAGAACCTCATAGATATGTGGATTTTTTTTTTTTTCCTATTGTGGTATCTGAAACAGCACAACTGAACTGCCTCATGGCTGCCTGTTGGGTTCTGCTTCTGGTGTCTGTAATTCTGATAACCATTTTGTTATCCATTACAAATGACTATAGTCTGTTTGACTTTATGGAGGCTTATAATCCAGATGTTGTACCGAACAGTTCTGATGATGAAAAAGATATAAAATAGGAACACATTTCCCTTAAACATGTTGTTATAAGTTCTAAACCCATTACTGAATCCTCAGCAAAAGCAGCCTGCCACTCTGTTCTTTATTACACAAGATTTAAAGGATTTGTGCACAGACAAATTGGGATTACTTAGAGAAAGGGGAAGATAACAACTTAATTGCACATCTTATACATCTTACAGAAAAGACAGAAGCTGATTTGACAATGACATTTCGGCAGCTCCATGAAATCCCTCAAAGGTAGTTGTCAGGAACTCAATGTTCCTCAGCAATTCTGACCACTGAAGAAAATGCCCCAGCTTTAAGCTGCCTTAGTGCCCTAGTACCTTTTGAGAGTGCAGAGTAACATGAATGACTTAGATTCTGAAAGAAGAAAGACAGTGACCACTGTTAGTTCTAGATAAGTTCTGCAGAACTGCCAGCAGACTCTGCAGCCCCAAATGAAAGAAATGACGTCTGCTATCTTCCAACAAATTCTTCAGCATTCTTTCCAGAAACATTCTACAGGAAGCTCCTCACCTATTCCTTCTTGGGCTAAAGATGTCAGAGTTAGCTGCTCATCTTAATTTTAGAAAAATAAATGAAGGAATACATCTAACATTGAACTCAGCATAGAATAAATAATCTATGTGTTACATTCTTAATGACCACCCACATTTTGATCACAATCCCACATTCTATAACAATGGTTAAATATTAAAATTTTTTCCAGCTAAATAACCTAAGTCTTTTTCTCTGAGAAGGGGACTCCACATTAGATAACTGCCTAGACTGCTTTATGTGTTCGTAAGGGGGAGGCTCACTTGGCGGAAGCATGAGGAAAGACTTCCCTCCAAGTGCATCTACCCATCGTGGAAGGCACTGCTGGGACAGGAATTGAGTTCCTTGTCACCGGATACGTGCACAGTGAAGGGCAGATATTATTGTGGGGAATTACAGAACAAATGGACCATTGGATCTTACATTCTGTTACACCCTGGAGATGGTTTGTTTCCTTTAGCATGTTTTTCATATTTTACATCTAGAAGATGCTCTGTTTGATTTTTTTTTTTTAAAGGTTATGTTCTGTGCAAGGTTTCCCTTCAGCAGATGTAAATTTCTAATCCTTCTATGGTCAACATTCACTTGGGCAGAAAGCATCATATACACACAGTTCAACAAGCTGAGACTCAGTAAATTGCAAGAAAAAGCAAATAAACAGAAGGTGATTTACTCCCCAACAGTCATCCTGGACAGACTCACTGCTCTGTGTACGGCTGGTTCTGAGCAGCTGCAGAGTGCACCTGTGTGGGAGTGGGGGTGTCCTGTGTGCAGCTGCTACATCTGGGGGCATTTTCAAGGGCAAGGTCGAGTATGGGAGGGGTGTGTGGGGGTGGGGAGGAGGGAGACAGTAAGAAGAACAGGTAAGATGAATGTGGGTCTGTGGTGTTTCCTGCAAAATTTAATTTCTTATGAAATAGTCAGAACATGTAAAATGAGTTCTTCAAAGCGTATTTCTTTTCTGAGAAATAAGCTTTCCACAAATACTGAGTTACTGCTGTAACTAAAGCAAACACCCTTGAGAGCTGATGGAAACTAGTTCAGTTCAATAACGGTGGTGTCTAGTAAGTCAGCATTTTCCATGTCTGTATCCATGAGGGGTGCACGGAAGGTCCTCGCATCCCAACCCCACCAGGAGGGGCTCTACTTCCTCTGACTGCACCCCTAGCATGAGAAGGTCACCTTGTCTGCATTGCCTGCCTTTGCCAGACAGGGGCTGGGAGCACTGCAGGGCTGGGACTCACCATCCCTGACTACCCCCTACCCGCTCCTCGGCAGCACCAGCATGGGGCTAGCAGACGGGGAATGAAGGCAGTTGAAGCTCTGGGGACAGAAGAAGGTAGTTCATTCATCCAATGCTAATAGAGGCCTATGCTGGGTTCTAAGGACACAGAGGCAGGGTGAGGGTGATCAACGAACAGGTAAGCTGACTGCTGCCGTGTCACTAGCTAGGAAGGCTCTCAGCAGCACGAGTCCTGTGCTAATAGAAAGTGGAGGAAGGCGGCTTTCTGCTCACACAGAGGGGAGAGCTTCCCAGAAGACGTATCTGAAGTGGACCTTGGGGGAAAAGAAAAGGAAAGAATGTCCCAGACAGGGAGACGACCATGTGCAAAAGCCAGGAGGCTGGCAGGGAAGAGAGGTGGCCAGGGCAGCCTGGGAAGGGCCAGCCAGAGGTCTGCACACAGCCAGGCATGTCCTGCCAGCAGTGGAGCCTCCGTGTTTCCTCAGTGGCCGAGGCAGGGACTGATAAGAGCCTGCTGCGAAGGTGGACAGGGCAGGAAGCCAAGCTGGAATGTGGGTGGGGAGAATGAGCCGTGATAAGAAGCCCGAGGCCACCACGTGGGTGAGAAAAGATGAGGCCAGGGCAGGGTGAGAGATTGGAGGGCAGACCAGACAGTCCTGGTGACAGACCTGTCCCAGCAGTGAGGGACAGGAGGGAAGAGCTCAGGAACATTCTGTTCACTGAGGCTGGGGACATCTGGGGGTGGGTAGAGTAAGTCCCATAATGGAGACACCCTGCAGAGATGCCCAGTAGGGACTTCAGAGGGTCCTGTACATAATAGACAAGGTCTGGGAGACGGCTGAGAGAGAGTGGAGTGGGCCTGATGGCTCCCACATGTTGAAACCTCCCACACTCCCCATACCTTCTCCCCTTTCATCCCAGGAAGGCCGGTGGCTCCGTCAACTCCAGGCTGTCCCTCGGGGCCCTAGAGAACATTAGGGACAATCAGTCCACATCTCTGCTAACAGTCACACAATCCTTAGAAAAGGAGGTGGGAGAAACTGGTGGGCCCAGGGCCTTGTGTCAGGTCCAAGACAGGAGTGCCATCTTCTAGCCCCAGCTGGGCCACTGCTGGTTGCACACCTGTGCCTGAGTGTACTTCTCTTTCTAGGTCACATTTCCTCCTCTATGGGCAGGGTTGGACTAGATAGTCTCCAAGGGTCTCCCACCCCAAGCCCAGCTCTCATGTCCTATAATTCAAGATGCTTTATGAGTTTACATTTCCTATTACATCCAATAAATCCCTTGTAAGTTTAAAGTATCTTAAGTCAAAAATACATTTTTTTGAGACTGGGTCTCACTCTATTGCCCAGGCTGGAGTGCAGTGGCATGATCATAGTTCACTACAGCCTCCTACTCCCAGGCTCAAGCCATCCTCCTGCCTCAACCTCCCCAGTAGGGGAGGCACTACAGGCCTGTGTCAACACGCCTACCTAATTTTTAATTATTTTGTAGAGCTAGGGATCTCACTATGTTGTCCAGGCTGGTCTCAAGAGATTCCCCCCACTTCAGCCTCCCAAAGTGCCAGGATTACAGATGTGAGCCCCTGTAATGGCCCCTGTGACTGGCTGCAAACGGGTTTAATATATCTAACCTACTGAACATCACAGCTCAGCCTAGCCTGCCTTAAGTGTGCTCAGAACACTCCATTTGCCTACAGTTGGGCAAAGTTATCTAACACAAAGCCTGTTTTATAATTAAGCATTTAATATATCATGTAATTTATGGAATACTGTATTGAAAGTGAACACAGAATGGTTGCGTGGGTACTCGGGGTATGGTTTCTATTGACTGCATATCACTTTTGCACCATCATAAAGTTGAAAAATCATTAAGTGGAGCCCTTATAGGTCAGGGATCAGCTGTACTGACTGTGATAAAGCAGCAAACCAACATGCAGGATGACGTTTCTCTTAGATGCTGCTTCTTACAAGTCTCAGCAGGGATTCAGATAAGGAGGATTTTTGTTTACAAACAAACAGCTATCTGCTCTGTTCCCATGGTGAGGCTTAGACAGTGCTGGAGGTTGCAGTCTGTCCACCCCTCCGTGGATGAAGCAAGCCCCATGACCACAGAGTTGGGGAGAGGACTTCAATTGCTTACCAGGGGCCCAGGTTCACCAGCAGCTCCGTCCTCTCCAGGAGATCCAGGCGGTCCCATGAAAACATCAGTTCCTGGTGTTCCTGGAATCCCAGGTAAGCCAGGTGGGCCCGGGGGACCTGGAGGACCCTAAAACACAGACACTCTTTTAGAAATGCTGAGAGAGGGCAAATATACACTGAGCATATGTGTTCCACACATTCCCTGTATTTCTTACAACCCTGGAAGGAGGGATTGCTGCCCCCACTTCACAGATGGGGAAATTGAAGCTCAGAGAGACGACTCAAGGCACATATGCACACAGTTATTAGTGGAAAAGCTGGGATTTGAATCTAGGTCTTTCTGAGCCTATTATATCATATTATTATGGGCGTATACAAGGAAGGTCCATTTAGCTGGAATTCTCAATGATGCTTTGACTAATTCAGTTTTCTGATTAATAGCCCAGCACTTCCTGCTTTGTGGCCTTGTTGCTAAACTCCCCCTGGAGTGTGCTGGTCTGTGTCGCCTCTGAGATGCCTGCTCTCCCACCAGCCTGGGAGAGCCATGTGCCCCACCCACTCATCCACTGAGTCAGAGCCCTTCCAGCTCTGGCCACCAGGAGTGGGCCTCAGGGCAGCCAGTGCAGCCTCCAACTAGGCCCTTAGCACAAGGGCATCCAGGGAGAGGGGGAGGTGAGGTTGGTCCCAGGGACAGAGCACCAGATGCAGCTGGGGAGGGGCCCTAGAAAGGGAGCAGGAGAGCCCAACTGTGGGAAAGAGGCTCCAAGGAGGGAGGAAGAGAAGCCTGGGGAGGGGAGGAGTTGTCTAAGGGTAGGGGGGATTTCGAGAAAGTTCTGGAAGCCAAAGTATGAAATGCTACCCAGAGAAGAAGCTAGATGTTCTAAGGAATAGGAAGAGAGAAGGAAAGTGAGGTGGGATCAAAATCACCCTATAGAGGTAAAGGCCTGTGAGCACCTAGCTGTCAGCCCCTGTGACTGGCTGAAAATACATTTTATACACCTAACTTACGGAACACCACAGCTCAGCCTCGCCTGCCTTAAGTGTGCTCAGAACACTCCATTTGCCTACAACTGGGCAAAGTCATCTAACACAAAGCCTATTTTATAATAAAGCATTTGATATATCATGTAATTTATGGAATATCGCATTGAAAGTGAACACAGAATGGTTGCATGGATACCCGGGGTATGGTTTCTACTGACTGAATATCACTTGTGTGCCATCATAAAGTTGAAAAATCATTAAGTCGAGGAATAGCCTGCTCAAGAAAGCTTCCCGGGGAGGGAGGAACATGCAGAGAGGGAGCTCCTGAAGATAAATGTAGACTCAGACCCACTTGAAGCAAAATGAAACTCATCAAAGGGGAAAAGTTCAAACATATGCAAAAGTTAAGGGAAAAGTGTAAGGAACCCCCATGGACTTGCTGCGCACAACGGTCCCCAGGGAGATCCAGATTCATCTCTGTCTCTCACCATGCCCCTCACCTGTGTCCCCCCTCCTGTGTTACCCTGGAGACAGCCCCACTCACTCTCAACAGCTCCTCGCTGCCCAGCCGGTCACCGGAGCCAGAACTAACTTCCAAGCCCCAGCCCAGGCCGGAGCCCTCTGCCTCCACTGCTCCCACCTGAAAGAGAAGAAATTTCCACAACTTGCATTCCACTGGCAGTCTCCAAGGATGGCCACAACACCAAAAATCGCCCCATAGTCTATAGTCCTACAACTTCTGCTCCCAACTCTCCTGGCCTTTTCTCTGACTCCTTAGGCAGCTGTCTTCTGACCCTCCCAACTGTGCAGCCAACTTGTGGCCAGTCCTCGGCCTCCTCTCTGCCTTTCGGTTCCCTACTCGTCCTTCAAGACCCAGTTCCACAGTCACCTCCTCCATGAAGCCCTACCACCCCATTCTCAGGAGGAATTCTTCTCTCCCTCCTCTGTGCACCCCACAGCCTCTGTCAAGGTCTCAGAGTGTGCTGGGACCACCTGACCTGAAGCTTAGTTGTGTGTGTGTCTGTTGTCCCCTCCAGAACAGACTCTGCAAGGCTGGGACCAGTCCTGAGACACACTGGGCACCCAGAGTCCAGCAGGAGGCCTGGCAGCCAGAGGCCCCACAGGGCATATTTGTTTGTGTTATTGAATGACATTGAAAGCATCCAAAGAACAATAGGGAACGTTCAGAAAACCTTTTTGGTACTTAATTCCTGAGGGCAGGAAGGCCTGAAGCCTGATCCATCAGTGAATGTGAGTACTCAGCACCCCTGAGGCCGGAGGGGCAGCTAGGTGTAGGGTTAGAGCTGGTTTAGGGAGGTCATGGTGCTGTGCATGTTGGGTGGGAGAAAGGAGGTGGCCACAGGGAGGCAGGGAAACCAGTGTGGAGGCTGCTGCCAACCCAAGGGAGGAGGAGGCCCTGCACAGCTAGACTCAGGAGGACTCGGGACCACTCAGGGACGTCTCCTGCTTTCCCCCTGGTGATGAGGTAGAGAGGGTGCCATCCCAGAGATGCAGAGTCCAGGAGGAGGAACAGGCCTGGGATATGGGTGACAAATCCAAGTTGGGGCACCTTGAGTTTAAGCAACTTCTGGGTCACAGGCAGAACATGGATATGTCAGTTCCGCCCTTGGGGGCTCACGGCAAGGTACTCTGAAGGCTAATAAGAATCCTCAGCCTGTGGCTATTTGGGGTCCTTCCCTGGTCCCTGCACACTATGCAGGTGATGAGCCTGGGTGGGAATCTCACCGTAGGGACGGAAGGTTCAGGGGAGCCAGGAAGCTCTTCCGCAGCATCACTCTAAAGAAAACAAAATGGCCAGTGAAGCACTGCCACCTGCATCCCCTCCCCTTCTGTAGAGATGGTACACATTGTCTTTTATGGACCAGGACCTTATCTGCCTCTGACTCGGAGTCCTTGTTTCTGCACCACAGTGGGGGAGGGACTATGGGCAGAGGTAGAAACAGCTGACCAGTGTGGATACCACTGCACATACACAACCCCCTTGCCACCCAGGATGCTCCCCCTGATCTGGCCCCTGCTGGAGCCCCAGCCCCCTAACCTTTACGGGCCTTTATTGCTCCCAGACCTGCCTCCCCAGGGACCATGGGCTCCTGGAGGCCCAGCATGGTGCCTAAATCACCTCCAGGTCCTAGTACTTGGCACAATGCTTTAGAATGACAGAAGCACCCATTTGGAAGGGAGAAAGAAAAGAAAATAAGAATGAATGGCATCCAGGCGGTCCTGGCTGTCCAAAAGGTTTATGGGTGCTCTGACAAATGAGGTGACAGAAAGGCCTGAGTCAACCAAAAGGATAGTGGAAATGTTGACAGCAAAATCCCCCAAATACATGTATGTGATGCCCCCCAGAGCCCTGCTGGCATCTGCAGTCCACTGAGGTGGCCAGAGCAGAGAGAAGTAAGGATACCACCCTCCCTTCCTAGCATCCCCTGGGCACACTTGTGAGGTACTAATCTGGGCATCTTCTGGCCCAGGGCACTGCCTCCATGCAACCCATGGGAGGCGAGGAGAGGCAGAGAACCAGGGCCAACGTGGAGAGGTGAAGAGTCCCTGGAGGCAGTCGAGTTCCTGCCTATGGCCATAGCAGGTTTCCTGTGTGGGATTTCTTGAGGCCCATGGGCTGTAGTCACTATGGACATATCCCCTTGAGAATAATGTAACACCAGGGGTTGTTTCGGTAAGAGGAATTCATTATCCTTCTGACTGACAATAAACAAAGCATCCCCCATTTCACGGTACCCTATAGGGTAATCATCACCACCCCGCTTTGCAGATGAAGACACTGGAGCAAGGAAGAGGTAAGGAATTTTCTTGCGATCCTATGGCTACTGAGAGGCAAACCCTAGGTCTGTGGTCCTCAGTATCTCATTTGTCTAACAGTTTCCCAAAAAGAAATTCAGAGGCAGAGTACAAGCCTCAGACACAGCCACAGAACCAGAAGGACTCTTTGATGATACATAGGAAAATGGAGGTCCTCCAAGGTCAAGGGACTTGGCCAAGGTCACCAGGTCATGGGAAGAGACTCAGCCAGAAGTACCCGGTGCTAGCTTCGTGATTTGTCCTGGCCCTCGAGTCAATCTTTCTTGGGCTCATCCTTCTTGCAGCTTCTACTACCACCTGGATCAGAACTGATTAAATTCCCAAACTGATTAAACCCCAAACAACATGCTCAGGATACTTGTGTCCTCTGGAATCATCACAGCACAAACCTTTTCTCCTTTGGGCCCGGCCCGTCCTTTCATTCCCTCACGTGTTCTCTGAGCCTAAAACAAGAATATGTGGTTAAAGCATAGTCACAATGTCTTTGGGTCATGGTGCTACTGAGCTCTGATGCCATTCCCCGGTCCTGGTCAGGAAGCTGGGCATGTGCTAGGGCTTGCACTGGGCTGAGGTCAGTGAGCCCCATGAAGAGAGAGGTCATGTGGTCACTGCAGCGTTCCCTGCACTGGCACAAGGGGACACTCAGGAAGGCCCAGACCTGAAATCGATCTTATAGTTCGCTGGCGCTTCACAACACTTTTTAAAATGTATTACTTCCTTTTAAGGTCAATGTTCTCTATACAGTCTCTAAAAGATTCTCATAGATTAGTAATGACTTCATTTCAACCACTTTGGGCTTTGCTAACCAACTTCTGGCTCACATCTAAAGATGATGGCTGTGAACAGTGCAAAAAAACAAAATGGAAAATCCAGAGACCAAAGTTCTCATTTAACTTGGTCCCTGAGGGCTGCATGACCTTGAGCAAAGCCCTAACCTTCACTGGGACTTATATGCAAAATAAATTCTCCATAGTTCATTTATTGACCATGTACTGTGTGTCAGGTAAAGATTTCCATGTATTAATTCATTTAATCCTCACAAAAAATCAAGAGGTAGGTACTATGATTATGAAACCCATCTTAAGTGTGAGTAAACTAAGACAGAAGGAGGTAAGGAAATTAGTCAGAGATACATGGCAGAGCCAGGCTTAGATGCCTCTTTTCACTCACTAAGTTATACCGCTGGGGATGACTCTGAGACTCAAACTCATCCTAAAGACACTCCAGAGTGGGAGCTCTCTAGACAGTGCCTGTTGTACTTTTAAACTCTCTGCTCGGACCTTGGGATTTGCCTTCCAGTCCACCGCAGGTCCCCAGCACAAGCACTTACTGGCTATCTATCTTCATCAATACATGCCAGGAAGAAATACGACATCCATGTCACTTCTTTCTCTCTCCATATATATATATACACACATATATCTCCTTTCTTAGAACTTTAAAAAAACCTATTACAGGCCAGGCCCAGTGGCTCACACCTATAATCCTAGCACTCTGGGAGTCCGAGGCGAATGGATTACTTGGGCTCAGGAGTTTGCAAACCAATCTGAGCAAGCGTGAGACCCCGTCTCTACTAAGAATAGAAAACTAGCCTGGTGTGGTATTGGGCACCTGTAGTCCCAGCTATTCAGGAGGCTGAGGCAAGAGGATTGCTAGAGCCCAAGAGTTTGAGCTTGCTGTCAGCAGTGATGACACAGCGCTCTATCCAGGGTGACAAAGTGAGACTCTGTCTCACAAGTAAACCAAATAAAGTAAAGTAAAATAATAAAATAAAATAAAATGCCTATTATACAAATCATAAGCCCCTGTAGCAGAAATCACGAAAATGCATTAAAAAGCTAACAACATCCCAAAGTTCTACCACTTTGAGGCAACAACTGCTAGTTTCCAACTAGTGTTTCTACATGTGTATATTTTTAAATGGTTATGACCATATGACATGCTCAAGTTGATAACCAGCTTATTTTACTTAACATTATATAGCAAGCATTCCCCTTGTCATTAAATACTCCTAATAAGTATAATTTTAATAGCTACATAATGTTCCATTATTTCAATATATTTTAATACAATCAACCCTCTATTGTTGGCTAACTAAATCATGCCCAGTTTTTCTCTATTATAAACAACACTGAGTCTAACATCCTTGCTCTTTGTTAACAAAGCTTTTTTTTAAAACCAGATTATCTCTGGTTAGGACCAATTCTTAGAACAGAAGTTTCTTGGTCAACCATAAGCACTTTTATGGTTGTTAAAGTATGTGGACAAAGAGTCTCCCAGAAGCAGCGAAACCTCAACTTCCAGTAAACACTCACCAGCATAGCTGGTCTCCCCAGGCCGACTGCTCAAAGCAGAAAACACTAAGGGTCTAAGGAAGAAATCTCAACAAATCGATGTGGAAAGGAAAAGAGGAGGTGGGAAACAATCAAAACTTGAAAGAAACATATGTCAACCAAATGATCTTATTTGGATTCAAATTCAAACAAACTAAGTATAAAAAAGTCTTAAAAAAAAAAACCCAGCCAGGGTATTAGATAATATGACAGAACCATTGTTGGTTTTGTTATATGGATAATGACATAGAGGAAGGGAAGGAGGGAGGGAGGGAAGAAGGAAGGAAGGAAGGAAGGAAGGAAGGAAGGAAGGAAGGAAGGAAGGAAGGAAGGAAGGAAGGAAGAAAGGAGCGAGAGAAAGTTCTAGACCAATCTATTAACAATACACATTGCATTATTTACAAGTTACTATAAGTGATAGGATGCTTGGGATTTGTTCGTAAATACTCTAGCTTTCCCCTTCCCTCCAAATTAGATGATGGCAGGAGGTGGGTGGCAGGAGATGATGATTGTTCAAATCAAGTGATGCATATATTGGGGTGTTAATTATACTATTCTGAGGTTTTCTGTAGAAAAAGGAGAACTGGCTCTATCTGCACCTGATGCGACATCGCTTGGGACATCTGGCTATGGTCTTTTGCACGTACCTTGCAATGAGGCACAGAAGGGCCAGGGAGTTTGTGTAGCAACCCTGGGGGTGTGAGCCAGGGCTGCACAGCCCGCTGGCTGACCCCAGGGCTGGCTGTCCCTAATGATGCCCTGGAAGCCTGAAGCTCCAGCCCTCATGTCTCACTCAGTCTAACACTGGACTTGGACGACAGTACTGTTTTAAGCTTCCCAGGTGTCTCTACTGTGCGAGGAGGTTAAATGCCAGAGTTCTTGGTCACCTTCCTCCTTTGGTAGATGATGACAAGGAGGCACAGGGCCCACCACGAGTTGCAGGCATTACTGGGAAGGGAACCTCAGCCTCCTGGCTCCCCACCCAGGGTCTCTCCACTACGCTACTCTCTCTCGGGTGAGAACTGCTATGGGGTGAAGCTCAAAATTGTGAGCTCTACAAAGCAGCACGCCTAGGTTCAAGTCCCAGCCCTGCCTCTCGGAGAATGAGGCAGCAGTCTGGAGACTTCACCTCCCTGAGTCTCACTTCCCTCACCTAAAACGGAGATCAATCACCTGTACCAGAGAGCAGTGGGTGACTCAGAACACAGAGTACTTAATGTCAGTTCAAATGACTTATTTCCTGCCCCTTGACTGCAAATCTTTTGGGGACAGGAGCGAGGTCATAGTCACCTCATCTACAAGTGTCTGGACTGAGTGCCCAGAGCTGCTGTGTGTCCAGTTAATGAGTGTGGGGTGGACGGACTGCTCTAAATAAAGGGATGGTAAGCAGAGTGACAGCTGCTGGAAGAGGCCTCTGAGTCAGCGGCATTCAGGACACACAACAGGCTCTCCTGGCTGCCTGGCCACAGCCCCTGCCCTCACACGTCAGCCCTGCAGCACCCTGGCCCACGGACCACCCAGCTGTAGCATGAGCGGTGGCTATCGAAGTGTGACGGGGAACTGAGGGACCATGCTGGCCACCAGACCATGTTTGCCTTTAGAAATCTGCCCATGTTTGAAGAGCAGTCACATACCCTGCTTCCCAGAGGCCCAAGCTGAGCATTGGCTCTGCGGTTCCTATTTCTAAAAGACCAAGTTACAGCCTGTTTGTGCTGACAACCTGAATGTATGTATGTAGCTTTTCAAACATTCTCTGACCAGACCTCACCAGCTGCCCTCTGTCACAGATGAGGAAACTGAGGCCCAGAGAAGTTAAAGGATTTGCTTAGGGTCACCCAGTTACAGCCCAGAAACACAGAAAACTCGTGTTGGCAGGGACTTCCATCCCTTCTGCTACAAGACTCTGCCGTGTCTTAAGTCAGCTTTTACATCTTGGAACAGCACTGCCTTTAGAAAGATCTCATTTCGATCCAAAGGGCAGTTTGGGACACAAACCTATGTCCCTTCCATTTTTACCTTTCCCCTCAAACTGCAGTTTCCTCCAGTGTCCCCCAGATTGAAGGCCCTCAAATGCCCAAATTTAAAAACCAAAATAAAAACCCACCCCTGGGAAAGCCAGGGCCCCTCCCCCAGCCCCAGCCTGTCCTTCTCTCCCCTGTAAGCCCTGCCAAGCCCAACCTTTATGCCTCTTTGCCGCTCACCAGAGTGACCACTCTTTCAGGAGCCACTGTGGGGATTGGGAGTGGTGGCCCGTCGGGGGGAGCGCCGCCTGACTCCTCACTCCCTGAAGTGGTAAGGGGCACCGCTGTTGTGGCTGGGGCAGAGTCTTCTTCATTGACAGGACCCTGAAAACAAAACCAACAGGAGGAATCACCTCACCTTGTCTGGGAGGCTGCCAGGGAGTTGCCATAACTCCCATGTCTGTGACGCCAGCCCAATTTCAAACCACCTCCTTACCTACAACCCCCACCCCCAGTCACAGAAGTACAGACTCGCAGCCCCCTTCTGAGTCCTGGGGCCTCAGCTCCTCTCAGGGAAAGCGAGGGGGAGCAGGGCAGGACGACACCTGGTGCTTAACCCTGGAGTGCCCTGCCACTGCATACTGCCTCCCTGAGACATGGCCCCCCAGAGGCATGCTGCTAATGAAGACTGTCCCCCACCCTGCCTCTCCTCTGTGTAACAGCAAGGATGCCAGACCACACGTACAGGAGTGACCGCTTCCCCAGGAGCTGCTGTGGGTGTGAGGGGGCCCAGGCCATCTGTGGGGACCCCACTGGCTTCCTCATCTTCAGAATTGCTGAGTTCCCCTTCTGTCACAGTGGCAGCTGTTGTTAAACTTTCTTCACCATTGGGACCCTAAAAGAAAACTGGCATGAGGTATTGTGCCCCTTCACCCACATCCCTGGTTTGGTGGCGAGTGACCGCAGGCAGGAAGCCACGGGACCCTCAGGTGACTGGCGGCTTCACGACTCTGTCACTTTTGCTCACCCAGAGCTACACCTCAGCCCACAGACCTCTGAGCTCCAGAGTCAGAGAGCACCTGTCATGGCGTCCCCCGAGCCCATCGGGAATCCCCCCTGCACAGCTCTGCCAAGTGCTTCTCTGGCCTTAACTTACACATCTCCAGAAGCAGAGGGCTCACCACCTCCACAGGCAAGTTCTGGTTTGTATGGAGCTAAGACTTAGAACTGTAACCTGATTCCTGCCTGTCCCACCCTGTGATAAGTGCTTTGCCTTTAGAGAAAGGGGGGTGCACTGGAGCAAGAGGAGGGATGGAGAGAAGAGAAAGAAGGGGAGGAGGAGGATGAGGAGGAGGAGAAGAAAGAGAAACAGAAAGGAAAGAGGAAGGAAAAGGAGAAACCCACTCTGTTCCTTGGCCCACACAACTGCCCAGTGGCCCACCAGCTGACCAGAGCATGTCCTCCCCACTGGATGTCTCCCATCATGGACACTCGACCAGAGCCAGAGGCTGCCTGACCAGCCAGGTAGACTGAGGGAAACAGCGTGTGCAATAACCTCAAGCCAGGGTTGTTGATCTGTGATGACCAGATGGCCCCAGTCACTCCCTCCCTCAGCAGTTATGCATTCAGTGCTCACCATTTGTCAGGAATGAGGTTCATCCATGAACAAGACCCTGTGCATGAGATATGAACTATTTACCAAGTTCATTATCAATTATAGTTATGAAGAAGCCCTCCAAGGACAAGGGCAGGGAGACTTCACAGTCTGGGACAGCACCTTCTGGAGGAAGTGGTGTTTGAGCTGAACTCTGAAGTTATCCTTATTGCAAGAATGAAAAGGAGGAGAGAGTATTGTGAGGTGAAGGGAGGAAGCAGGAAGAAGTAGCTGGAAGGTCAGTGAGGCTGCAGCACCAGGAGAGAGGGAGAGAGGGGCCAGGCCAGACCCTGTGCAGCCTTTTGGGCCAGGTAGGGAGCTGGGTCCACAGGGGAGGCCAGCGGGAAGCTCCTGAGCACAGGCCAGTTGTGCAGTTGTGCTACTGCGATGGCTAGGGACACTGGGGCCGGGCATGCGGTGGCTCAGTGCAAGGGCTCGTGCTGGATAAGGACACAGCAGGTGATGTGTTTAGGCAGAAAAATCAAAAGGATTATGCTTGATGGGATGTGGGATTTAAGGAAAAGGGAAGAGAATGTGGGGAAGGGGGCTCCCATTCACGTGAAGCAGGAGCAGAGGAGGGAAGGAGGAGTCCAGGTCTGACACTGTTGAGCTGAAAGAGCTCAAGCTGTCCATAACAGGACACCACAGGGACAGATTTGCCAAGTGCCTTGATATGCTGGTGCCTCCTTCAGGAGCTGGGTGCAATGTGCCTACACTAGGTGAGGAGAGGGCTGGGGAGGCCCAGGCATGCCCTTATACCCTGCCAGGGCCTGCCAGCCTGCACCCTGAGCCCTCTGCCTACTGGCAGTCCACTATAATCTTCGACTTGCAGCCCTCCACACCTGCTCTGTGGCTGCCCGCCTCAACTCACCCAGCTCCATGGGCCTGTCTCCCTCCTGGCTTCAGAAGCTTCTCCACACACCTACCCAGGTCTGGAACACGCCACACAGCCCTGAGTGAGTGTTTGGTCAGAGAGGCCCACACTCTGAGAAGGCCAGGATCTTGACAGTGCTTACCGGAGTGACCCCGTCCCCGGGGTGCTGGGTGGCCATGGAGGGGGCCAGGCCCTCGGTGGGCATACCACTGGCCTCTGCTTCCCCAGCAGTACTTATGGGAAGCTCGGCCTCCTCTGTTCCTGTGGCTGCCAGTCTTTCTTCATCGTCTGGACCCTGGGGAGAAAGGCGGCAGAAACCACATCAGTGGACATGACCCTGATCCATGCACTGCAGCTGGAGGAGCAGATAGCCAGGGCCTCCTACACTATGTCTTGCTGCCCCTGACTTTCAAAGCACCTCAGGGTGTGGCCCTCAGTGTAGTATCCGTACAGAAAATACTGAGGGTGCGAGCCCACCCAGCACCCCTCCTTGGGGTGGCGGCATCCAGCTCCCTGCACCCCAGCCTCTGCCCACCGCTCTAGCGTGCAGCTTCTACTATGCGGGGACAGAACCCCAGGTACTCGAACTCCACTGCTATCCCCTCGAAGAAGTTATCTACATTCACTGACCACTTCCTGGTCACTCACAGGCACATCTACAAATACAATGGACACTTGTCAGTCCCTCGCTCACTGGGACTTTGGGCGGGCTCCGGCACTACTGACCATACCCAGAGCAAGCTGACATCACCTCTGCCCTGAGCTCTGACATGCCCCCGGAGTGTCCCCCTTTCTCTACTGGGCAGTCAGGGAGGTCAGTCTGGAACTCTCACCAGACGACATATTTCCTTGATTTAGACCCTTGGGGACTCCCACTCTCGGTGATTCCCACTCCTGCTGAGCCATCTCTCAGGACTCTCCAGCCACTCCTCGCCCTCCCGTGCTCACGCCTGGCTGTGTGGGCACTTGCACGTCCTTAGGCTCCTGCCAGCCCACCTTGCAGAGACACCTGCCCCCTCCCATCTGCTAGGTTATTCCTACTAATCCTCCTGGGCTCACCTGCAGCCTGCTTTTCCCAGGGAAGCTGCCTTGACCTCCGAGTCTGGGTTCCAGGCCCCTTTTCTGTGCTGCCAGGGCACCTGTGCTTCACCTACCACTTACCACTCTGCCTCTCATGCTCTTACCACACTGTCCCCAGGCACTGGGTCATTCCTATGTACCATCGATCTCTGCAACCCAGCCTAATGCCTAGCACTGGGCCGTGCTCTGCAAACATCCGCTGAATGAGTCAGTACATGCCTTGGCCTCCTATTCAGTGCCTACCTGAACTTGGCCTCACAAGACTGCCACTGCATTTTGTAGACAGATGAGAAAGGGCAGTGGCTACTCCTACCCGAGATGGCCTCTGTCCCTTGGAAACAGGTGAGGGAGAGATGCACTCTGAGCTCCTTACTGGAGAAACCCCTTCCCCGGGGTTTTGGGTGGCCATGGAGAGGGTTGGTCCCCCAGTGGGCGCGCTATCAGTCTCTGCTTCCCCCGTCGAGTTGAGTGGAACCTCAGCCATCCCTGCTGCTGTTGCTGTTAAATCCTGTGAAGACATCACAGGAGACCACGTCATTGGGCCCTTGGCCTGACCAATGTGCCCATGGCTGGAGAGAACAGAGTGCTTGGGCCCCTAAGGACTTTCATTTCTATGACATCATGAATCCAGGGACAGGAGAGACTGTCCAGGCACCCACAACTTGTATTTGATTCCAAGTGTTTGTCTGCACCTCCAGTGACAGGGAGATCATTGCTCATTAATCTCCAGCTCTATTGAGACACATCATCTTCCCTGTGACCTCCCATGTGGCCATTCCAGAGCCATCAGAGCAATGTCTTTGCCCATGATGAAGCTTCCAAGGTGAGCAGACAGCCCTCCCATCCACCTCAGCCTTCGGCAGACCAGATCCTCCTACTTGTGACTCAGTTTCCTTTGGGAAATACACAGGCAGATTCTCTGAAGGTTACACAGCAAAAGAGGAAAAGGGAAAGAGAGGCCAGCTTTGTCTGCTGGTATCACCAAACTGACTATGTTTTAGTTCCTTTTTTCAAAATTTGGGGCGGTTTTGTTTGCTTGTTTTGCAAAAAAGTAGTTCTTTTGAACACTGAAAACTCTAGGCTGCTCAAAGTTAAACAGATTTCCTCGTCTGTAAAAAGGGGAATGTAGGGTGGAGCATTTCCCAAATGACCACAGAGCCCTTGTTTCATGAAATGTCTGAAGTCCTTGCAGAATTATTGTCCCCAAAAACAGTTGAAGGAGAAATGATGCCACAACTGTTAAAATGAGACTCTTTCTAACTTAACATCAGCTAAAACCCCAGGGTCAAGTACAAATCCACAGGCATCAGCCCTGCAGGCATCCACTGCTAAGAAACAATGAAATGACACAAGATCTACCAGCATCAGCCCACCCCTACCTGCGGGCTGCATAAGGAAAGGTACAGGATTAATTGGGGGTTGCCTGCCCAGAGAGTGAGAATTCTTTTAGAGTGAATTTTCATTGCACTACGGCTTCTCCTCCTCCCCTCTCCCCACTCCCTCACTCATTTGGTGAGCTGGACATGTATTCCTTAGAATCTGGGTGACATGGGGACTGGATTTTTTCCAGGGAAAGACAAATGGTAAAAATAGAGAATCATCTAAATGCAGAGTGGGGAGTGAGGGAGAGAGAAGAAGAGGAGGCTTGGGGAGAAGGAGAGGGAAAAGAGGGGAGGAAGAGAGGGAGAGAGGAGAGGAGAAGTGAAGGGAAGGGGAGAGAGGTCTGTCTTGTAGTTGTTTTACTGGTGATAGACAAGACACAATCCCACTAAAAAAAGCTGGCTAAAGCCCTCTTGAAATGGATTGCACCCAAAGGACCATCCAGAGGGCCAGGGTACCCAGCAGGGGATAGAAGCCCAGGCAAAATTTACAAGGCCAACCACCTACTGAACTTCAGTCCTAGACCCCCCACTGGGGACCTCTGAGGAATCACAAAAGTCCCTATGAGAGAAAGATCCAGTAATCAGGAATCTTCTGCACCAAGGGCCCAGGTCACATGTTGACCAGCCATGTGCACCGTGCTTTGTACTCCAGGTGGGCCAGCCCCTGCTGATGTTAAAAACACCTATAGGAGGGGGGAGATCACGGAGAGTGGGGAGGAGAAAGAAGTAAGAAAAGAGAGAGGAAACCTCACACTATGCTTCTCTTTCCTGGTAGTTGCTGGACCTGGGTATGGAAGGGGAGAAACTGCAGTTTTGTTGAATTGTTGATATTATGCTGGACTGGACTTTGAAAATATCTGGACAATAGACTGTCACCAGATAGTGACAGCAATGAGAATAGCCTGAGTTTGCATCCCAGGATAGGGGAAGGGATGTGGATTTTCAGTAGGGACCATCATTAAAAACTACTTATGCTTTAATTTTTCATCTTACCCATCCAGCATTCCAAAAATTGGTTTTGCAAGTGTAAAAGCAAATTACCAAACAATAGTGCGGACACACCTGCAGTTAATCTGATTCTGTCTGGAAGGCGGCTCTGAGGGCTGGGAAGCCAGGCATCTGCACAACTGAGCAAGGGGGCGGGGACCATGCTGAGGGCCAGACACTCCTCACCAGGCAGGTGTGAGGACAAGCTTGCACTTCCACCGGCCCGGGAACATTCCTGGAGAGCCACTGCTGGGACACTTGTCTTCTTGGCACCAGAAGGACTACAAGAGTCTTGATGACACTCAACTAAAACCCTTGCAGTGCTTGGTAAAAGTCACCATCAAGTTTGAAATAAGCAATTGAGTTTATTAATGACTTAACACATGAAGTTTACCACTCATTTACCTTTTCTTTAATGATGTCAAGGATGGCCCCATCCCCTGAGCCGGTGTCGGTAATGGGGTCACCATCCACAGTGTGAACCCCTTCCAGGGTGTCATTCAGGAAATCCCCAGACCCTATAGGAAGCAGGACAGACATTTGGTAATCAATACCTATATTTTGCAGTCTTGGAAAAGAATGAGCTATTTCTTCACTCATTAACTTGCAAAGATGTCCATAATACTGTAATACAGAATATAATTTTATTTTTAACATAGTAATTAAATTCCACCACAGACTAGGGACACTATGGGATTTTTTTCATTTAATAAATAAAAATGAATAAAAATACTTCGTTTTGTTTTGGAACAAAATGACAATGAAGACACAATTTATCAGAATAAATTGGGATACCTCAAAGGCAGTCCTAAGAGGGAAATTTATAGCACTGCAAGCCTTCCTCAAGAAAACAGAAAGGGAGGAAGTTAACAACTTAATGGGACATCTCAAGCAACTAGAAAAGGAAGAACTTTCCAACCCTAAATCCAGTAGAATAAAAGAAATAACCAAAATTAGATGAGAATGAAATGAAATTGAAAACAAACAAATTATAGAACAGATCAATAAATCAAAAAGTTGTTTTTTTCAAAAAGGTCAGTAAGATAGATAAACCTTTGGCTAACTTAACCAGGAAAAAAAGAGTAAAATCTCTAATTCCTTCAGTCAGAAATGGTAATGACGAAATAACAACAGACGCCTCAGAAATCCAAAAAATCCTCAGTGAATACTACAAGAAACTGTACTCTGAGAAATATGAAAATCTGAAGAAAATTGACCAATACTTGGAAGCATGCCACCTACCAAGTCTTAGCCAGAACCAAGTGGAAATATTAAACAGGCCTATATCTAGTTCTGAAATAGCATCAACAATAAAAAATCTCCCTAAAAAGAAAAGCCCGGGACCAGATGGCTTCAC
>CAUYON010058078.1:0-13099 GCA_963573935.1 Arctocebus calabarensis
GTCAGGAGAAAGGGGTGGCGGAGGTGTTAAAAATGCCCATGAGGGGCGACGCCTGTGGCTCAATGAGTAGGGCACTGGCCCCATATACTGAAGGTGGCGGGTTCAAACCCAGCCTCGGCAGAACTGCAAAACAGAAAAATATCTGGGCATTGTGGCAGGCACCTGTAGTCCTAGCTACTAGGGAGGCTGAGGCAAGAGAATCGCCTAGTCCAGGAGTTGGAGGTTGCTGTGAGCTGTGTGACACCATAGCACTCTATCGAGGGCAATAAAGTGAGACTCTGTCTCTACAAAAAAAAAAAAAAAAGGATCAATTGCTGGACAGCGCAAATGACAATGACCTTAAAAGTATATATGAGTCAATTTCAAACCTCCATACTTTCTATATGAATATAAAGTCAAGGTGGAATATCTTGAGATTGCCACAAAAACACAGAGAACCTCTTCCATTTCCAACATCCTATCTTTATGATGCAGGATTTTTCTGCAGAAAACAGCAACCAAAATGAAGATATGGAGTAGACTGGTCATGAGCAACACACTTTGGGTGTCACTGTCTCCCATCACTCCCAGATGAGACCACCTAGTTGCAGGATAACAAACTCAGGGCCAAACTCAGTGGGGCCATCACTGATTCTGCATTATGGTGAGTTGGACAATTATTTCATTATATACAGAGTATAATAGTAATAGAAATAAAGTGCACGCTACACAAAACACACTTGAATTATCTCAAGACCATATACCACCCCCCCCCCCAGTCTGTGGAAAGAAATGTCTTCCATGAAACCAGTTTCTGGTTGGGGACCACTGTCCTAGCATACTCTCACCCTTTGCCACTCTCTCTGCATCACTGCATGCATTTAAATTGTCCCTGATGCGTGGAGAGCTCTCAAATCCACACCTCCAGCTCACGTGCTCATCTCATTGAACACTGAATTCAATGTCTCCCCCAGTAGCTGCTAATTCCACACTGCCAGTGGCCTAAGGATTACTCAAGCTATAAACCTGAGTGTCACTAGAATTCTTCTCTCCTTCATGCCCTAAACTAATTATGAAGACCCCCTGCTGTACCTTTTTAATCCCTACAGCAGTGGTTCTCAACCTTCCTAATGCCGTGACCCTTTAATACAGTTCCTGTGGGTCGTGACCCACAGGTTGAGAACCGCTGCCCTATAGAATCCTTTCATTTCTTGCTACTCCTGATAATCCTATCATACTTGAGCAAATACTGCGTGCAGGTGAAAGTGTTAAACAACTACACCATCTCAGCTGTGCCTAACAAGCCCAAATACTATCAGCACTCTCATTTTCCAGGTGAGGAAACTGGAGCTTCCTAACATGAAGTGACCAAGGTCATACAACTCTTATCTGGCACAGCTGGCTCCCTATCGCAGGATCCTAACCAGATTATGTCCCCTATGGCCCTATGCCACCAGAGATCATGCTTGTGATACAGACATGGATTGTGAAGCCAGACTTCCTGGGCTCAAATCCCAACGCTGTAGTTTACTAGTTGGGTGACCTTAGCAAGCAATATCTCTCTGTCTCGGGAGATAAGCGTGATGTTTGACTGGTGCAAAGGTCTGCTATCTACACGGCTGTCATCCACAGAGGATTTTAGAACACTTCCTGGTACAGAAGTGGGGTCTTAACTATCCTTGTTCTGGCAATCGCTGTCTCCAGTCTTTCTCCTTCGCCAGCGGAAGAGACGATTTTAGAGTGCCAAGCTGATCATGGTCCCTTTAGTAACTTAGGTGGACGATGTCCAAATCTTCCAAACACCAACGACCTCAGCTGTCGGCCGCCGGACCTCGCAGCCTCCTTTCTCGGCAATCTCGGGCCCCTGGCGCCCCCAGTCCTTTGCACATGCGTACCCCCAGCCCAGCCGACCAGACTCCTGGACCTTTGCTCATTCGGTTCCCCCTCGTCCGTCCCCTCTTCCTCTTGCCCCATCCCCGCATTCGCTTGTGTGGTTCCCCCTCGTCGCCCACTCTGCGCCTTTGCACCTGCGGTCCCGCAGAGCCCCCGGCCCTTTGCACCTGTGGTCCCCCCCGCCGCGCCCCTGGGCCTTTGCACCTGCTCCCCCCGCGCGCCCCGAGTCTTTGCACCTGCAGTCTCCCTGCTCCCCAAGGCTTTCTCAGGCCCCAGACCCCACCTGCGGGCTCACCCGGCCCCGGGCCCAGCACCCACGGCAGGGCGCAGTGGATATCTGTCCGGCCGCAACCGCGTCCCAGAGAGCGAGGACCGCAGCCCGTGGGGCCTCTCGGCCTCCGTCCACTCCGTGGGCGGGGCCAGACCCATGCCTCCCTGACGTCATCGCGGCGCGTCGTCCTGTTGCCTGGGAAACTTGAACGTGGCTGCCGGACGCCCTGATCCGGGAGTGGGAAAGCTGGACCCTGGGGCTCCCGGCAGCTCTCCGCCTCCCGCGCCAGGACTGGGGGCGCCGGGCGGCTCTGGGGGCGAGCGTTGTCGCTCTGCGCTGCGATTTGCACTGGACTCTCCGAGTGCCCGGGGCCCTCTGTTCAACACGCGGCCTCCCGGGCCGGTTCCCAGCCCGGGAATCGGTCCCTCGGCTGGGACCTGGGCATTTCCAAACTAAAGGAGTACGCCCAGCTTCTCCTGGTTCTACACGCTTCCTCAGACAGCCCCGCTGCAAGTGAGCCCTGCTTACCCGTAGCACCAACCAACCAACCCAAGAGCCCACTCTTCACTTTCTCTTGTTTCTGTCTCACGCTTCCCATTTCCTTACCCCCGCATCCTGGGATCATCTCCGCCTTTGACTACCTGCAACCAAATATTGTCTCCAGGGCTGTTTGGGGGCGATCTAAGCTAAGACATACACATTGTCTGACATCTACAGAGAGAATCAAGCGGACTTAGCGGATTTGTCACATAAAGAGGAAAGAGAAGGCGAAAGGTTTCTTATTGAGGGGAGGAACTGAAAGAAAATGGGCAGCATGGCTATAGGGAAGAGAAAGATAAGTTCAATTTCAGAGATGTGTCAAGTTTTAAGTTGTAGGCAGGACATCTGGATGGGGATGCTCAGCTGACTGTGGAAATCTTCTCCACTCCTGCTATACTCTGAAATATCTTCTTAATTCCATGAAAGGTTTTTCTTCACAGTTATCACTCTTGTTCAAAACAAACTTTCAATTATCAGTTGCAAAAGCAGAAGGAAGAGACTGAATGACAACCCAGGACCCTGCAGGTGCCCTGCTAATCAGTCAGAACAGATCCTCAATGTAAGCCAGCCATTTCCACCCTGGGTCTGGGCCATCGTTGCAAGTGGTCCTGAATCCACAGGAGCAACTAGGATTACCTGGAGATGGAATCAGTCATGGTCTAATAAGAATACACACTACTGTTTTTCAAATGTGTGGAGATTCTGGTTAGAGTAATACATAATACCCATTCATTGTAAAATCCGCACCTCCTTTGGGTCACAAATTCTGCCAAAATTACAACTACTAGTAAGTCGAGTTCGTATGTTTTATTGACATCAGGAAGACATCTTTCTACTGGGAAATCATTCAGGTTCCTTGCAGGAATGAAAGGGAGAAATAAGCTGTTTCTAGGTAGACATGAGAGGGCAAGTTAAAGGGGAAGACCTTGATGCAAGGTCTCTTACCTGGTGGGCTAGTCCAGGTAAGAGGTTAAGAGACCCTGACATAAGGCTAAGTGGAGCTGGAGGGTGAGGATGGAGCTGAGTGACTTCCTCAGTTCTGTTTAAGTAGGATGTCATTGCAACATAACATGAAGAAAATGCACAAAGCACATGTGTCTAGCCCTGAGGATATCATCAGCCTCCCCTCCTTTCTATCTCGCTCTGCCGCCTTTTCTCACATTTGTCTACACCTCCCAAAGCTTGTCAGGCCTGGATCATAAACAAGTTTTAGACTCATTACTTCACTATTTAGATTCCTGGATTGGTGCCTAGGCTTAAGACTTCTGTTTCCAGTTCTGACTGTGGCTTTACCCCAGGACTTGGCATTTGCTTGTCTTGTAACACCTCTCCCCACCCATGGTTCCCTCCTGGGCCTTAGTACACTGGCTGACCTGGGAATGTCATTGGACATCTCTATGTGCAGTCAGGTGGACCATGAGCTGTACAGGAGGGTGGTGAGGTTAGAGGAGGTCATGCTCCTGTAAACTAAACACAATTCTAAGCCTCCACTGACTGTGTGCACCCCATCTTGTCTAAGGGGACCCCAGAGAAATCTTAAAACTCAGTTCCTAGCCATTGACAGGATGAGAGGACAGATACGCATTATTTCATCCCCTCTCATGAGGCTTTTTTTCCTAAGGGCCTGTCGTGGCCTGAATGGCCCTGGTCTTGATCTCTGCAAAAAGGAACCATGCTAGATGCAGATTAGAAGTACAAGCTTGTAGGAGGCGGGCTAACCTTAATTGCAGGGTAGCCCCGAGCAACCTTCGCAGTAGCCTTTTATTGAGATAGTACAAGACAGGTGAGGGAGTATTAGACAATGTCTACGTGCCCAAGGATCGCCATGGGCTCGGGTTCTTTCTCCACAGGAGCACTTGCAGATGAATTTCCCAAGGGCCTGTCCCCCCCAGCTGCAAATCATTTTGCTCAGAGGTCGTCAGGCTCTTGCAATCTTCTACATTTCCCTCCTCTAGTGTATTAAAGACATTTCTGGATAGGCTAGGGAGAAAATCTGTCATTGGTTATTTCAGCTGTTCTCACTGAGGAGCTTTCCTTCCTGCTAAGTAAGAGAAACAAAAGGTATAAGTGTAACAAAATTACACCAACGGAACTAATCCAGGTACAAGGGAAACTATTTTAGCCAAACTAGGCATAGGGGAAAACATGTCCCCTTTGTGCTAATCACCACCCAACTACAAAATGACCCATAGGGCCCATGACGCTTCCATGGGAAGTATTAGCCACCACCCGAAGTTATGTTAGGTGGGGAAAGGGCTGTACCAAACTCAGACCCTTTCCAAAGAGCAGTATAACCTTGAGTAAAGATCAGGTGCCCAAGTGAAATAGATATAAATCCAACAAGTGAAATTCTCTTACCTTGGCTGATACCAGTATAACCGTTACCTCGAAGTCTGCTGTTCAAGATCTTTGTTGTCATAACTTTCAAAGGTTTAGAAGATACATACTAAGCTTGTTATTCAGCCCCAAATAATGAAATCCTGTATCAATCTTCCCACTCTGCATAGAAGCTCCAACTGCCTCTTAGGGAAACAGGAGGCTAACTGCTCTTAACTGCTTCCTGCTGAAGATGGACGGTGATATGGGAGAGGCAGCTAGAATTCCCACAGAGGAGATTGATCCAGGGTTTCTCTATTATGAAATTACTTAAGCTCCAAAAATAAGGATGCTGTGAATAAAAGAAAAGTTAGTGAAAACAAATTTGCTAAAGTGCTGGCAAGGTTTCTTGCTTGTGTCGAGGCTTAATCCAGTGGGCTGGTAGCCACTGCTTCTCTTGGTGTTCAGTAATAATATGGGCACACCCTCAACCCCAATGTGGTACACAACCAGGCTTCCACTCTGACATGTCAGGTTTTCTGTAAAAAATAGGTTGTTGTATTGGAGACGATGGTGGATGAGTGAGAGATGTCCAATGGCGTTCTGCAGCTGTCTTTCTGTCATTGCTAAGATTCAGAAAATCGAGAGTGAAAAGAGCTCTAGTTAGCATGTACTTAGGACTATTATTCAAAGGGAAGATATCCTCTCCCGCTCTCTGTTTATCTAACATATCTTTCAATGTTTTATGATGCTGCTCAATAATGGCTTGTCTTTAAGAATGATAAGGAATACCATGAGATAATCGAATATTCCAAAAAGATAGAAAGGTATTTAATTTGTGAGTAGAATAAGAAGGTGCATTTTCAGTTTTAGTAGATTTAGGGAGACCCATAATATTAAAGCACTCGAACAAATGTTGAATGACATGGTGAGCCCTTTCTCCAAGTAAGGCAGTAGCCCAAGAGAAATGAGAGAAAGTATCTATGGAATGATGAACATGTTTCAATCTACCAAAGGATGAGACAATGGTCACATCCATCCGCCATATCTGATTTGCTGCTTCTCCTCTAGGGTTGGTTCCTTCCGGAAAGGGAGGTAAGTGTATCCTTGAACAAGAAGGGCAGTTATGACATTTAGGATTGTATGGACTGACCCCTTCTTTTAAAGGAGCAACAAGCAAGTTAGCCTTGTGGAATTCCACTCCCACATCAGCACACACCCGTATATATTCCTCAAATGGAGCATTTTGTGCTCGCAAAGGTCACAAAGCCTTTTGACACTCAGCATTTTCAAATGCTAAAGTTTGGAATAGCATGTCTCTGAGCTCTGGCTGGGCAACAGCCTTATTGATTGCAGTTTGTAGTTGGGCTACAAAGTTGGTATATGGTTCATTCCCAAACTGCATTATCTTAATAAAAGATTTGGAGATAACGCCAGGAGCCTGAACCCTTTCCCAGGCTCTAAGACAACACAGCCTTGTCTGGACTATGGCTGTGTCATCGTACTGAAGTTGATTGGAAATCCCCCGCAACTGACCAGACCCAGTGAGCTGTTCTGATGTTATTGGCAACTCATCAGGTCAGCCTCCTCCTCCCACCAGATTTTGAGCTGTAAATACCATCTAAACTCAAGAACAGTTCTGGCTATCATGTCCTCGTCATAAGGAATGAGCCGCTGCTCTTGTTTTCTGCTCTAGAAAACGGGGATTACACACCATACTGTTCTACGGCCTGTTTCAAATCTTTCAGAACTGCAAGGTGATCATATGGTGATCAAAACATTGGCCCCTTTGAGGGTGTTGTGGATTGGGAGGAATACCAGTGACCATAACCAGAAAAAGCCCCAAAATGTCTTCCCACCTAAAGTCACCGGTTTTATGCTCTTCTATCGCAGCTTTCATAACAGAAGTTACAGGTGGTTCATCTACATAGGGAGGTGCTGAGGGCAATATTGGGTGCTCTAAGTTGGCATTTCTGATGGTGAGACTGTTTAGCTAGTCTTCCAATTGTTTGATCTGAGCAGCCATAATGGCCAAAGAGGTAATTTCTTGCTTATTTGTGTCTGTATCATATGCTCTTGATTCCCAGTTCTCCTTAGGTCCAGCTTCCCACTGAACCTCACTATTCTCCTCACTTTCAAATTCTGTTTCAACATTGCTTTCTTCCTCAGTTTCTAATTCTCACGACTTCCCAAGCAGGAAGTTACCCATTGTTTTCTCTATATGTCTTTATTAAAGACCTCACTTATTCTGAGCGAGGTTCCCTAGATTCTAGATTGGCCAAAGGTCCCACTTGCTCTGAGCGGAGTTTCCCTTTGGACTTCCTCCCACTGTCTGCCAAAGGTGTCACTTACTTCCAAGTGTCACTTTCCCCTTTGGTCCAAGTCCCTGGTGTCCTGTTGTGTCCTGCTGGATCCTGCCAACTAATACCAGATGTTGCAGCCCCTATGGCCCTGGTCTTGATCACCATAGAAAGGAACCAGGCCAGATGTGGATTAGAAGTACAAGCTTGTAGGAGGCGACCTAACCTTGATTGCAGGATAGTCCCAAGCCACCTCCACAGTAGCCTTTTATTGAGACAGTCTGAGACAGGTGAGGGGAGTATTAGACAATGACTATGTGCCCAAGGATCACCATGGGCTCAGGTTCTTTCTTCTTTAAGGAGCACCTGCGGACAAACTGCCCGAGGGCCCATCCCCCAGCTGCAAATCATCTTGCTCAGAGGTCGTCAGGCTCTTGGCCTCCTCTACAAGGGCCAGATCAGCATTTTTTCCTGATAAAAGACCACCAGCCAAAAGGTAGTTTTAAACAATCTATGGAGCATGGGCAAAGAGGGTTTTCCTGTCTTTTTCTCACCTGTTTGACGTAGAGGGCAGTCATTTCTGAACATGGACCACATAAAAGGACAGAAAGCCCCTTTGCATAGGTGCACATTTCTCATATTCATAACTCCTCCTATAGCTTGTTAAATATGTATATTTGGCTACCCCACTCAGTATAAGTTCCTGTTCCCATCATTCCTGCTTCAAACCATAAGTTCCGGGCTAATGGCCATAGTGGCCACCTGAAGGGAGTAATGAGAAATAAAGCTCTTCTTCAAAGCTTATTTTAAAGCTTTAAAGCTTTATTTTATGAGAAATAAAACTCCCCTTTCCAAATTATGAACCTCATCATTTCTTCAGTTAATACTCCACTCTGAGTTGTATTGCTAGAACCCGGGTGGATGGAAATACCAGGAAAATGGCATAAAGGGAGCAATTTGGGGGGACGAGAAAGGAAGTTTGGTTTTGTTTGCAGAGCCCTGGTGTGACCTGTAGAGGAGGAGGGAGCTCTTTGGTAACTCGGTGATCCACAGGGGTCCCACTTTTGCTTATTCTGACACTCATCCCATCCTGACCCTTCTGGAACCCACTCCCTGCTCATTTTTAGTTATTTGCTCAATTGGCCATCACTGGCAACTGCAATTATTTGTACACATGGTTAAATCTGAAGTTGTCTGCTACCCCGTAGCCATTTGTCACCTTTTATCCCCTTCTTCCTCTCTTTCTCACCACCACCACCCTTGCACAGAGGCCTGTCTGGGAAGGAGTCACCGGGGCACTGGGCTGGGCATGGCCCCATGACAGCACAGCTACAGCCACCACCTTCCCCCTGTGAAATCACATAAAGTAGAAGGCAGTGAAAATGGTATTAGGGAAAAGTTGTGGACTATCAGTGTAAAAGAAAATAAAAATCTCAGGACTATCCCCCAACTCCTTATGCAAAAGGGAAGGTGGAGCCCAGAGACAGGCTGAGTTCTGCAACATTCCCTCCTACAGGAATAGCAGCTACTAACATTAGACATCAGCCAGCTTGCCATGAAAGGCAAAAGGCGTGAGGTGTCTACAAGGACTGCCCCAGACCATTCATAAGGAAATACCTTGCTGGCCTTCCATAACCAAGGACATGCAAATTGTACTTTGGGTCTTCAAGCTAAAGTCCAGCTCCTGAAACTAAAGCCTGTTTGAGTCCACACTAATAATGTCAACTCCAAGTTTATCTTCCCAGATGTAGAACAGAGATAAGATGAGATCAATCATTCTTCATCCAGGGACATCTCCATAATTTATTCTTCCTTTATTCTCTTATAAGTCACAAATGCTCTGCTTATCTTAAGTAAAATGTGGATTTCCCCAGCCTCACAAGAATATAACCAGTTGCCTCAATGCCCATCTCCTCTTTGCCCCCTTTCTTTCCATATGCCCCCTCTCCTTAAATACTGAATTCCAAATCCTTTTTGGGAAAAAAACAGACACAGTTGCATCTGTGGCTTGTCTTTTTCCTGAATGCATCCTCAGCTTTTAGCTTAATAAACCTCCATTGATTGTGTAAAGAGAAAACCAAAGTTTCAGGGCCACCTGCCGCAACTCCTTATGCACAAGAGAAGGCAAAAGCCTCTGACACTTGGGAAGAACTGACCTCACATATCATTCACTAAGGAAATTTCCTGCTAACCACTCACGAGCAAAGACATGCAAACTGTACCTATGTTAAGCACCTAAAACTAAAGCCTATCTTACACACTGACAAGGAATTACAAGTTTATCTTATAGGTCACAGAACTGGAAACAAGACAGAATTAGACATTCTTCCACCTGCCCAGAGACATCTACATAATTGATGCTTCCTTCACCCCCCTTTTGCCTTCTAACAGTCCTGTGTACATTTTATGTAACATGTGGACCTCACAAGAATGTAACCACTTTGTCTCATTAGCCTCTCCCCCTTCCCTTCTCTCTGTTGCCTTTAAAATGCTGAAGGTTCCAACTGCCCCTTTGGCAAAATAACCACAGCTTGTCTGTGGCTTATGTTATTCCTGGGTGTGTCCTTGAAATCTTGGCTCAATAAACCTTCAGTGATTGAGATCTTTGTCTCAGTCACTTATCCTGGTTGTCCTAAATACAGTTTTTTAAGATGCATATCCAAACATCTGAAGCTTTGGTCTTCGAGGTGAACATTACCAGCATGAGGCAATAAAAATTCTTTTTTTGTTGTTGTTTTACCCAGTACATTCAATCCAAAGGGTTTATATGAAGAAAGAGTCTCATCAGGTGAGTGTCTGGCTGAGCGCTGTGTTCTCATCAGCATAATAGAGCTGCCATGCAGGACACTTAGAGCAGCAACGGCCTACCAGGTGAAGCATCAGCCTCAGAGTTCCCAAGCTCTGTCCTGCTTCCAGCACTTACACACTGAGGACCCAGAACCCAAAATGGAAGGGCTTTCTGAGTTCCAGATGAGTGTCTCTAGAGCTGCGCCATCTAACATAGTACCCACTAGCCTCATGTGGCTGTTTAAATATGCATTAGTTAAAATTACTTATAAGTTTATTTTAAATCAGTTTTCTCATTGCAGTAGTTACACTTCAAGTACTCAATAGCCACACATGGCTACTCAATTGTACAATGCAAATGAAACATTTCCATCATCACAGAGAGTACTACAGCATAGCACCATCTAGAGACTACTCCCAGCCTTGGACTGGAACCTTGACCTAAGCCTGGGTCTTGCCTCTGACTGAGGATGCTTCTCCCCAGAGACAGTCTTGGACAGCTCTGCCACCTGCACAGAACTGCCACACTCCCTAATCTCATTGACCTTGCCATTCAGCAATTATTCACTGGGCATCTCCTATAAGCCAAAAAATATGTCAGGGTTATGGCGATAATCCAGACAGGGTCCCAACCCAATGAAGCATATATTCTAAAGAGAAGATACAAAAAGCTTGGATAGTTATAAGAAAATAAAACGTGGCAATAATGTGCAAAATGAGAGCTATTTGGTTTGAAGGTCAGGGAAACCCTGCCTGAGGATGGGACAGTTCAGCTGTTCCTGAGCAGGCAGAAGATCTGAGAATGCACATGTCAGGCAAGGGGACAACTCCGTAGAAAGACCCTAACATGGGAATGAGCTTGTTGAGTTTGAAGAACAAAAAGACCACTGTGGCAGAGGCTTGGCAATTAAGGGGTGAGGTTGGAAAGGGAGGCAGAAATCAGATTGCACAGAGCATTGGAGGTTGGAGGCAGGGGGCAGGTTAACTGTATTCATAGATCAACAGGATAGTTTCCAGAAATGAAATGACATGCTCTTGTGCAAGGATACCAGTCCACGTCAAACTGGAATTTTCCACCTCCCCAAACATTGGCTTCTGGATTTATGACCCTTTATTCCAAAGTCCTAGGACTGCAGTTTCCCATGGCTTCTCTTTGCTATGCCCCTGTGATATGCAGCAGAGAGCAGAGACTATGTTAGCCAGTGCAAGACACAACAGAACCCCAGGACCACAAAAGGTCCCAGAAACGTGAGAGCAGAGAGCCTGGAAAACAAGAGACTTTCTTTTTCTTTTTCTTTTGCATTTCATGTTATCTACTCTAGTAAACAAGAGACTTTTAAGAGGACTTGAGCCCACATTTAAATAAAGCAGCATTTTTGCTGTATGTGGAGAAATCAAAGCAGACACCTTACCTTGGGATTCCCTCAAAAGATTTTTTTAAAGTTGGTTCTCTTTAACTCAGTTGCCACTGGCTCTCTCTTTTACAACACCTTTCTTTAGAGATACAAGGTACCTGAGAGAATAACTAGTTTCTCTCTCTCTGTAATCTCTGAATTCTGTACATGCCTTGACCATTTCACTTTTCATATTTCACAGCCACTGTCTTATCTTTCTGCCTCTACTGTCAGCCTGAAAGCTCCTCAAGGGCAGGGTCTGCATCTTCAGGGCTCATCCCAGGGCCCCAGCACATTAGCAGTTTGGTAAGATTTGTAGTTATTGATCTTTAGACTGCCCCAAGCAGGCTAATCTCTTTGTGGTCGAACTGGAACCCTCCAAAAACATGTTGAAGTCCTAACCCCTGGTATCTGTGACCTTACTTGGAAATAGGGCCTTTACAGATGTAAGTTAAAACGAGGTCACACTGGCTGTGATCCTGAAGGCTGAGACTGGAGTGATGAAGGCACCAGTTAAGGAACTCCAAGAATTGCCGCTAACCACCAGAAGCCAGGAGAGAGGAATAGAGTCTTCCTCAGAGGATTTAGAATCGTGAGATAGTGAAGTTCTATTTTAAGCCACTCACTTTGTGGTAATTTGTCATGGAAGCCATAGGAAGCTAATAAGGACAGTATAAAAATTAATTACTGTAGATGATCAAAGGCTGGGCTGGAGTAAGCTGGCGTGTCTCTGAATTTACATCACTCATTTGTCTCTTACTTAATTCCACAGATGTTCGGTCTGTACTCTTTTCTCTGATAAAGCACATAACTTGAGTTAGTTTTCCCATGTCTTTGATTCCAACAGAGATCCTGCGGGGAATGGCCAAACCCCACGTGGACTAATGTTGCACAAAAAGAATGAAGAATCTTTGAAGATTTTGGAATTTCACTAGAAATGCTGAAGACGGGGTGCTAGTGACTAAATTGGCAGTAACCAGCCTTCTGTTCCTTCTGGAGACACGTACATGTGTGATAACATAAGGACATATCATTCTTAGGAAACACCGTGGCTGTGCTCCGACGCAGGAATGCATTGGCTGTCTGTAACTCTTCCACAAAAGAAAGCCAACGGGAACGCACGTGGAGAGAAGGAAGCGTCCAAAAGAGGACTTATCTTCAACATTCACGCACTTAAGCTCCTTGACTTATCGGTCATTAGTACTGGAGAGGATGGGTTCCAGATGTTAGATAATTGCACAACTTTGTATACCCCGATTATCCACTGAAAAGCTCAAACTTATGGCCCGCCCCCTACGGTTCTTAGCACCGGAGCAGTAACACCTTATTGGCTGTTCTACCATCCCGATACCTCCCCTAACTGAGACTATATCAGATGCCCTTGTCTTTTGCTCTCTCTCTCTCTTTTCTCTCCTATCCCCTGCCCCGCCGGGGCGGCGGGGCGCTCCGCGGGGGTGTCCCGCGGCTGTCGGGCGCCGGCGGCGGGCCGCGCGCGAGCGCCCCGGGGCCCGAGAGGCGCGGCGACCGCCGGGGGACGCGAGAGAGAGGCGCGGAGCCGAGACACACACGGGGGATGGGAGAGGAGAGAGAGAGAGAGCAGAAGACAAGGGCATCTGATA
>CAUYON010058080.1:0-10034 GCA_963573935.1 Arctocebus calabarensis
TTTGCCACTGCTTGCAAAACTGGGAACCTTCTTGGTGTGGTGGGGTTAAGTGGCTCTGTCTTATTTTCAGCTGGTCTTTAGACCCTAGAGAATCTGTTACTCTGGATTGAAATCTGAGCTTTTATTAGTATCCTTGGGGTCGCAGGTCGCTCCAATAGAGTTGATGTGCGTTCCTCGACCTTGTCTCTTGGCTCAGCTCCAAACCGTTCACTTTCTTGCTAAATTTCTGTCCTTTAACTCTCCTTCTGGACAGGAGTGTCTGCAGAAAGCTGGCTACAGACCGCCATCTTGGCTCCTCCCCCATTCCATGGTTTATTAATGTAAGTTTGAATGGATGCTTCTTTGGGAAAACTGTAGGAGTTACTGGAAGTGTTTCAGAAAGGAATGAAAATGTCTCAGGAGTTGTTTTGTGATGGAAATTGGTTTGTTCTGTTAATGCTGATGGGAAGAAACTTACACTGCTTAATAAAATCTATTCTTTTAGTAAAAAAAATGTGGAATAATTTGACGTTTGATTTCTTCTCCCATTTCTAGATCCCTTTCTGTAAATAAGGGATATACTTGTTTTAAGTATAAACAGAGAAGTGTTGCACATAGATTTAGGGGTCCATTTGTAGAATATCAGGGCAAGAGGCTCAGTATAAGAATTATCAAAAGGAAAAAACATATTTACCTTCCTAGTTAACTTCTTTATTTGGATGTGGTAAAGGCACTTTTGTTTTGATGTTTCCCAAACTAACACTATCTTCTACTCAATTGTCTAAATCATAAAACCAACCTAGGAGTTAATTATCTTAAACTAGTGCCTTTCCCTCTTTTCTCAAATCCAGTTAGTGACAAGATCTGTTGCTAACACTCAACCATCTTTCTGTTTCTCACATCTATGTCCTCTTTTCTGCCTGCACTCCTATCGCTTAGTTCAGGCCTCATCATATCACACCTAGACTGTTAAACTGGCTCCCTTGTCTTACTCAGTAATTTACCAGGTAATTTTAAACAATATTTTGTGTCTAAGTGTATATACCTTTTTCCAGTGAAAGTATTACCAGATGAAGAGGGTCTGGCCACCTGTCACTGTCAACCAATACGCAAGAGATAGGGATAGGTCCCCTAAACTTTGTCAGAAAGCCAGCAATTCTAGAGAACAGCAAGAGTAGTCTCTCAAAGACTGTTCTGCCTCAGTTACAATTTTATTAATTTTTATCATGGGAGTACCAGAAAACAAACCTAGAAAAATTTAACTTTATTTGACAGAAACCAATATCAAAGTAGTCTTTGTTTTAATAATGTAAAGTCTTTGAACAACATAAAGGTAATTTTTACTTTAACAAATTATTTAAGAGAATTACTAAATAAAATATTATATTATTAAAGTAATTTTTATTTTATTAATACCATAACATTTATTGTCTATGTTGACTACTCTCTTAAAGTTTCTTGAGACAAATTTTTTATAATCATGGTGAAACCTTAACTAGATAATTACAAGGGGTATAGGAAAGAAGCTAAGCAGACTAGGCCAGCTGTACTGCTTCAGCTTACTTTCTCAAACTTCATCTTGCCGACTGCTTTTCTGGCTACATTTCTTCACTTTTGTCATCACATTTCATATTTATTAAATTGTTTTTGAGTAGAAATAATTACTGTGATTTACTGCATTTATCCATGGATCGAACTTATTCAGGTGAGGGATAGGTTTAAAGTTACACTGGGAACAACAGGCAGCACAAAGAAAACAAGGAGGTCACTGAATACAACAACAAACAAAGGTGTCCAAAAATAATGTATTTTCTATCCCAGTGACTAAAGTTCTTAGCCATTATCTCTGCATAGCTCTACAGTCTACTAGTTGGGTGCAAGTTTGCAAGTTTCTCAGGGGGATAAGGCTTGATGTGGGAATGATGTAACTGAGCCAACTTGAAAGCCATAGGGGTGATGAACAGGACCTCCCAGGGGCCAGTTCCACTTTCCCCTGAGTTTTGTCAGCTTCTTCCCTCCAAGTCCTAGAGAGAACCTCATCACTGGCTGAAATATATGTAGGTTTCGTAATGCAGAGCAGGGGGCCTCTTTTTAAGTAATTTAGAGTGTGCCATAGTGTAGCTCAGGAGGTGGCAGGGCACGCCATTGCAGAAATTAAAGGTCATCGGCTGGAGGCCTTGTAAAAGGCTGGAGAGCCATCTTGGGTGGAGGGTCAAAGATTAGTTGGGTAAGTTCATTGGTCTGGGTGGGTTTGTTACTGGAATGCAGCACCTGGAAGATAGCTCAAAAATTACTGCAGAGTAAAAAAGTAAACAGAGGATTGTATAGATTTTCTCCAATGTACCCAACAGGAAATCGAGCATTGCCTGATTATCTAGGAGTGCCTGGGCTTGCCTAGACAATGAATGAGTTGAGAAATTTTTCTTGAGGCCTAAGGCTTTTGAAGTTTTTTGTCTTGGCAGTTTTAGCATTGGAGATAAGTTTTCAATTATACTTGTTTTGACACATAATATGTAGATTGGTACTAGTATTCTTTTTTTTTTTTTTTTTGCAGTTTTTGGCTGGGGCTGGATTTGAACCTGCCACCTCCAGCATATGAGGCCAGCACCCTACTCCTTTGAGCCACAGGCGCTGCCCGGTACTAGTGTTTTTAACGAAGTCACTAAATTTTAACATCTTAAAATACATAAAAGAAATGTATTTGGGGGTAAATATTTCTAATTTTTTTAGTCCTTACTTTGAAATGAAAACATCTTAAAATACATAAAAGAAATGTATTTGGGGGTAAATATTTCTAATTTTTTTTAGATGAAAAGATTTTATGTATCAAAATATAACATGTTGGCTCGGCGCCTGTGGCTCAGCTGGCTAAGGCACCAGCCACGTACACCTGAGCTGGCGGGTTCGAATCCAGCCTGGGCCCACCAAACAACAATGACGGCTGCAACCAAAAAATGGCCAGGCGTTGTGGCGGGCACCTGTAGTCCCAGCTACTTGGAGGCAAAGGCAAGAGACTCGCTTGAGTCCAGGAATTGGAGGTTGCTGTGAGCTGTGATGCCACAGCACTCTATCCAGGGTGACAGCTTGAGGCTCTGTCTCAAAAAAAAAAAAAAATGTTATCTTAGTACTAAGAAGCAGGAAAACAGAAAAAAACAAATTGGAGTAAATCTCACCACTATATATAATTCTATATTTTTTGGCCAGTCTCTTAGTCTTGTGAATGGATCAATTTAGTTAAACAGATGTTTTATTTTATGTGTTGACATGGCAGACAAGGCTTGAGTTTAATATAGGTGGATTATATTATATTTTTTTAATTTTTAATTTTATTAAAGACAATCATAGTAGGATCAATTTGTGTACTAAAATAAACTATATTCTTAGTATATTTGGTCTGATTATTTGTATAAAGTACAGTAAGAATAATTATTTGTCATATAGATTTTTTTTAATTGGCTTTGCTGGAACGTTTTCATAAGGAATCTCAGGTTAGACTTGAAAGCTTCTTGAGTCAAGCCAAGGGTGTGTCTGTGCCATTAGCTACCTATATACATTGGGTAAATTCTTCTTTTCTTGAGGTCCTAAAGCGACTTGGCATTGCTAGACCTGTCAGAAAGTAACATTCTTTACTTACAACAGATCAGGAAATATTATTGATAAGGTATCTTGACCAGTTTTTCCAATGCGCTTTTTATTGGCCTTATAGTCAACTTTAATTTTTTAAAGCAGTCTGCACATTTCTGAAAAGATGTCATTCCAGTGAAAGCCTTGATAAAATAACCAGTATCTTTCATTGTGACTTATAGAAGAAAACAAGTTTTTATTGAACTTATGCAAATAACTATATTATTACAAATTAAGAATACTTACAAGTGGTTTTCAAATTTTGGAGAAATCTAGTAGGGAGAAAATAAATGTTTGAAATTTTACTTACAAATACACACACTACTGTAATTTATAAATAGCTCAAGAGATACAAAAAGAGTTTCCTTGACTTCTGGAAAAAAGAACACAGAAAGAATCAGTAATTTTTCAAACAAAAAAATAATAAAAATTAGCTCAGTCTCATGTAATTCATTTCTGTTCTATTTGAGAAAAGTTAGCAATACTCAGACATGTCAGCTTGTCAGCTTTTTTTCTTTCTTTCTTTCTTTTTTTTTTTGAGACAAAGTTTCACTCTGTCACCCTGGGAAAGATTGTCATGGCATCATAGGTTACAGCAACCTCAAACTCCTGGGCTCAATGATTCTCTTGACTCAGCTTCCTGAATTGCTTGGAATATAGGCATGTACTACCATGTCCAACTATTCTTTTTATTTTTAGTAGAGACCAGGTCTCGCTCTTGCTCAGGCTGGTCTCAAACTCCTGAGCTCAAGCAATCCACCTGCCTCAGCCTCACAGAGTGCTGGAATTACAGGTGTGAGAAACTGCACCCAGCAGACATGTCAGCTTTCTAATTAAAGTTTAGAAGTTTGCTTTTAGTCTGATGGTATATAATCTCTAAAGCTATCAGAAATTTTTATTCAAGAGAACCTGTCAGTCTTTCTATTACATTCTTTGAAGGACAAACTTTGGACTTAGCCAAAAAACATTTAGTAAAAAGCACTTTCTGAGATGAATCAAAATAAACTAATTATCTATGGGCTCAGTGCCTGTGGCTCAACGGGCTAAGGCGCCAACCACGTACACCTGAGCTGGCGGGTTGTAATCCAACCCAGACCCACCAAACAACAATGGTGGCTGCAACCAAAAAAAAAAAAAATAGCCAGGTGTTGTGGCAGGTGCCTGTAGTCCCAGCTGCTTGGGAGGCAGAGGCAGGAGCCTCACTTGAGCCCAGGAATTGGAGGTTGCTGTGAGCTGTGATGCCACAGTACTAAATCCAGGGTGACAACTTGAGGTTCTGTCTCAAAAAATAATAATAATAATAATTATCTATGAAAAACAAAGGTCCTGGAATAGCAATAGCTAATGGTTAAAGAGGCAATTGATAAAGTTGGTTGTTTTTGTGTTATACAACAATTTAATATAATAGCTATAGTTACTATTGATAACATATACTAAGACATAAATATTTTACAGTATTGGAATATATCTTAATATGTATATACAAACATAATTTAAAACAAATTAAATATTTTGTATTTGACAGTGTTTTCTGTATAATTTTAACACACTAACTAAGCTTAACATATCTCTTTTTAGACTTCTAGTGGTCCTAATATTTAAAAGCTAATTTGAGGCCAAAAAGACAAAATTTAGAATTTTGATTTTTAAAGGTTTATCAAATATTGAGGGCTTAAAATATTTATTCAAGTAGGATCACAAGTCAAAAGATTCTAAAGGCAATATAGGGAGGTTATAGGGGTATAATAAACTATAACCTTTTTAAAGTTTAGTGTTTTCTAGTTAGCCAAAACTCTAATAATGGCAACACAGAGATTATGTTGATAAGGCATACATCTTTGCTTCTTTGAGGCCAGTTAGAAGGTTAACAAACAAAAATCCTGTGGTGACATTTTTTAAATTAAAATTAATTAAATTATCAAGAGTGGATTAATATTTTAAGAAAACCGTGTTGTTTTGATCAATTTTATAAATTATAGTAAACTGGATCAAATGTAAATTTCTTCTGCACAGACAACCTGCAAACATGTTTAAAAACTTTTCTTTTGGCTTGGCGCCTGTGGCTCAACAGGCTAAGGCACCAGCCACATACACCTGAGCTGGCGGGTTAGAATCCAGCCCAGGCCCATCAGACAACAATGATGGCTGCAACCAAAAAATGGCCAGGCGTTGTGGCAGGCGCCTGTAGTCCCAGCTACTTGGGAGGTGGAGGCAAGAGACTTGCTTGAGCCCAGGAATTGAAGGTTGCTGTGAGCTGTGATGCCACAGCACTCTACCCAAGGTGACAGCTTGAGGCTCTGTCTCAAAAAAAAAAAATAATAATAATAATAAAATCTTTTCTTTTGTCTTCGCTTTCTCTTTTCTTAAATAAATGGTCATTTTATTTTAGGATAAAAGTTTTCTAAATAAGATTTTTTTTCTACAATACCATTTTCCTTTCTGTTTAATTCTTCTTACTAAAAACAGTTTTTATAAAATAAGATCACAGTTTATTGTAAAGTTAGTCATTTACTTAGTCAAACTGATAATTAAAAGATTTTTAAAAGGTAAAAATCTTATTTTTTGATAGAGAAGAGTCAGTTTTCTAAACAATCATAAACAACTAAAGTATTATACCTTACAAATGACTCAGACATATTATGATTATCTTTCTAATTTAAGATAATATGACTTTAAGGTTTTAATTTACTGAAAAGCATTTTGAAACTACAATATAGGCACTCTCCCTGATCTTTCCTGGTCCTCCTAAGTCTCACATGGCCACCTGGCATCAAAAGTGGCTGCAAAGGACAGGACCTATCTTGTCCTTAATTCATTCATAAGATACAAAGACAGAAAACAGGATGACTAAAGGATTCAATTTCTTTTCAAATAACCGGGGCAAAGCTGGAACAGGGAAGAAAGGGGTGTGTGGGCTAGACTGTGCCTTGTAGCTGCTGGCCTAGACACAGAGAACATGTCCTAGGCTTTACCACAGACACCTATCTGACCTCAGAATTTAGAGGCTCAAAATTAAGAACATAAGTTCACAGTCAAATTCAGCAAAGGTTAGAAATATCACACAAGTGGCAATTTTATAATCTTTAAACAACCGAACTTTAATACCAGTTTTAAAACTAGTTTTATTTATCAAAGATTACCAAAGTCACATGAACAAAAAGGCATTTGAGTTCTTTTCTGTTTTCTTGGTAAAATATTTGATTTAAGCAGTTACCTTTTTCCCTTTTTGAAAGCCAATTAATTAGAGCTCTTTTGCATATTTTGGTAGTGAAATATCATAGGCACATGACATATGTAGACAGAAGCAGAATTTATCTTTGTTGGTTTTTAAACATACTTTTATTCAGACTATTAATTTTTTAATTATCTAATTTATTTATCTTAGCAGTTACCAAGGTTTTAGTTACCATTTAAAATTTTTTTCTTGTTAACTATTTTTACACCCTATAAATTAGATGTATAACACAGACCAGGGATTAAAATACAGTTTTAATTACTGCTTATATTTTTTTCACCTTGCAAAAATGGAGCATTTATTTAAACACAATAAGATCTTAATTTATGAAAACATAAACTTATGGTAATAAGAGCAAATCAAACAATAAGTGCTTAAACTGATTATTTGAATTCATAAATTACTATCTGTAGCACATTTGAATAAATTATTACATTTAGGAAGAGATAACAACATGACTATTATAAGCTAAATACAAACATGAAAAATAAGTCTAATGTAAAAACAAGTAACTTTTTTTTTATTCTTGTCTCTTCGCTGGCTCCCTGACCTACAACTAGTTACTCCTAGTATGTAGATATTTCAGGAAAAAGAAGCTTCATGCTTCTTCTTTAAAAAGAAGTTAAATAATAAATTTCAACTTTTTTCTGTAGCCTTTCTCCCCCAAATCTTCCATCCTAGAGTGTTTCCATTATCTTGCTAGTAGATCCTACAAAGTGTCCTATTTGTCCATCGACATCTCCGTTGGAGCTTTAAATACAATTAGAAAAACAGAAAAGTTCAAAGCAGTTGGAAATGCAGAGACTTGCCAAAGGATGCCAGTCGAGATTATGTGGTGAAAAATCCTACTTCGTAAAAGTCAACAGGTCAAAATTACTCACAGCTGGAGGTAAGGGTCTTCAGAAGATGAAAGTATGCTTTCCATACCTCAATCAGCAGATTTAAAATCCTCCCAGTCCACAATGGGATAGAAGTGGCCCTCAATGGTCAAATAATCAACCACTTCCTTGGATGGCTTTAATGCTCAGGCCACAGAGCTGACTCTGGAGTTCATAGATGCTCTTCCTTTTCTGTCAAGGAAACTCATGAATCAAATGAAGCACCTCCTTCCGGATGAAGTTGAGGCGACATTTGTCCTATTTAGCGTCGCCCACAGGCACGCTTTTCCCAGTGGTCTCTTGATGGCCTTTATCCAGAATCATGTGTGCATTAACCGTGTCTTAGAATATGCACATGAACTCCATGTCCTCCAGGACACAGATTTTTAATATCTCAAGACTCTTTGCCCCCACGGAACCTTTAAGGATGCCAAACACTTCAGCATATACTCTGACTTGCAGCTTGCCTTTATCTCTGTCAAGCCAATGCCAGGCCTCAATTGGCTTCAAGGTCATATTATCAATTTTGTAAAGAATGCAATTTGGAGCCCTGTCTGCCTGTCTTATTATTCCCACAGTGGAAACCTGGGAAGTTACAATTCCCCTAACCTTGAACACATTATCAGCCAGGTGAGCAGCTGGCTTACACAAAAAGGTAGAATGTTCTGGATTCGGACCTTGGGTCTGAGGATCTTCCTCACTGTAGCTGTACTTCCCTCAGATGGCAGGTCACTGCCTCCACAGCAGAGATGCTCTTACAGCTTCCAGACCCACTGTTATTCATCTTAAGGATAGCTAAGGAAAAGCAGGTGGCATTTCACTCTCATCAGGGAGCTCCACAGACTGGATTTTAGTTCTACCAAGGGCTACTACCAAATGCTGGGGGCTTGACACAACCAGCTTCACACTACCTATGTAGCCAATCAGCTACCAGACTACAGCTGCCTCCAGCTAATTGGGACCTGTCAGGTTCTCACCTGATCCCACAACTCTGGAGTGTGCTAGTGGTTGCTACATTTTAAAAGTCCTGTGTGTAATGCCTTTCTTGCCATGTTCATAAAAATGCATTTTTACTAGTCCCACTCCATTCATTTCCGAATGCTGCAACTTCTCAGGTTTGAAAGGAGTGAAATCATAAAACCAAAATACGAAGTTTCAAAAATAAACACATAATAATTATCTGAATACACAACTAGATTTCCACCTAAAACTGGGCCTTTAACTCTTAGCTCTATATTTTATATAATCAAAAAGTTATTAAATAATAAAATGTTTATATTCTTAAAATTGCACATTAGCAATTCACTTAAGTAAGTATATTTTGAAATGTTTATAACTTCACAATCAGACATTGCTGTTTTATTATCAGACTTCCACTCAAAAAATCTTGACGTTAAAATAATGTAATTGATTATAATATGTATTACAAAGTGTATGAATCATATAAAAATGATAAGAACCACCTACCTGACACGACTGCTGGTTAAAGAAACCCTCAGGGATACTAGGCAGTTAAAAAGATTCTCATCTGAAATACCAGATTGTATCTCATGAACATACTCTTGTGAAGAAAGGGTGCACTGATGTTTGCTGTTTTTCAGCCCACCCATAACTTTACTTCCAACTATAGATCTGGCAGTGGCAGAAATATACTAGACAACCATCTCACACTTGGACGTAAAATCAGTTCATAAAGGAGCCTTTTTTTCTTTATTAAGGTTCATGTCCTCCATCATTTTTTCAAAGAGATCCAGTACTTCCTTTTCTGAAAAATTCAAAGATTGGCTCAGCGCCTGTGGCTCAACGGGCTAAGGCGCCAGCCACGTACACCTGAGCTAGCGGGTTCAAATCCAGCCCTGGCCCCTCCAAACAACGACAGCTCCAACCAAAAAATGGCCGGGTGTTGTGGTGGGTGCTTGGGAGGTGGAGGCAAGAGACTCACTTGAGCCCAGGAATCGGAGGTTGCTGTGAGCTGTGATGCCAGTGAAAGGGCCCGTGTGACGCTATTTTCTTAACAGACTCCATTTTACAGGTTGCTGTGTAATTTGCAGTGTAAATGTGAGTTTTGTAACTTGACTCCTGGCTCCAGTTCCCCTGACCACCCCCACCGGTCAATCAGTACTGGCCTCTTCTTGCTTAGCGACCACCCACCCGTTCCTGGCACCGCTAAGGTATCCAATCAGCAAGTGAAGAGACACCTGGACTCATCCTTGTTCCACCCTTCCCTTATCCCACTCCCCTTATCGTATTCCCCCCTCCCAACTTCCTTTGGTACACTATGAAAATACCTCAGCCCCTTCCTGCGGGGCCATTCAGAC
>CAUYON010058082.1:0-27059 GCA_963573935.1 Arctocebus calabarensis
TTTATTTATTTTTATTTATTTATTTTTTTTTGAGACAGAGTCTCAAGCTGTCACCCTGGATAGAGTTGTGGCAACATAGCTCACAGCAACCTCCAATTCCTGGGCTCAAAGTGTCTCCTGCCTCCACCTCCCAAGTAGCTAGGACTATAGGCACCTGCCACAATGCCTTGCCATTTTTTGGTTGCAGCCCTCATTGTTGTTTGGCAGGCCCAGGCTGGATTTGAACGCACCAGCTCAGATGTACATGGCTGATGCCTTAGCCCACTAAGCCATAGACACCGAGCACTAAGAAGGAAATTTATAGCAATGCAAGCCTTCCTCAAGAAAACGGAAAGAGAGGAAGTTAACAACTTAATGGGACATCTCAACCAACTGGAGAAGGAAGAACATTCCAACCCCAAACCCAGTAGAAGAAAAAAAATAACCAAAATTAGAGCAGAATTAAATGAAATTGAAAACAAAAGAAATATACAACAGATCAATAAATCAAAAAGTTGGTTTTTTGTAAAGGTCAACAAAATCGATAAACCTTTGGCTAACCTAATCAGGATAAAGAGTCAAATCTCTAATTTCATTAATCAGAAATGGTAAAGATGAAATAATAACAGACCTCTCAGAAATTCAAAAAATCCTTAATGAATATTACAAGAAACTTTACTCTCAGACATATGAAAATCTCAAGGAAATTGACCAATACTTGGAAGCATGCCACCTACCTAGACTTAGCCAGAATGAAGTGGAAATGTTAAACAGGACTAGATCAAGTTCTGAAATAGCATCAACTATACAAAATCTCCCTAAAAAGAAAAGCCCGGGACCAGATGGTTTCACGTCAGAATTCTACCAAACCTTTAAAGAAGAACTAGTACCTATATTACATCTTCCAAAATATAGAAAAAGAAGGAATACTACCCAACACATTCTATGAAGCAAACATCACCTTAATCCTTAAACCAGGGAGAGACCCAACAAGAAAAGAAAATTATAGACCAATATCACTAATGAATACTGATGCAAAACAAGATCCTAACAAACAGAATCCAACAACACATCAAACCAATTACACACCATGACCAAGCGAGTTTTATCCTAGGGTCTCAAGGCTGGTTCTGTATATGTAAATCAATAATTATAATTAAGCACATGAACAAATTAAAAAATAAAGACCATATGATTCTCTCAATTGATACAGAAAAAGCTTTTGACAATATCTAGCATCCCTTCATGATCAGAACACTTATACAATTGGTATAGAAGGGACATTTCTTAAACTAATAGAGGCCATCTACAGCAAACCCACAGCCAATATCATATTGAATGGAGTTAAACTGAAATCATTTCCACTTAGATCAGGAACCAGGCAAGTTTGCCCATTGTCTCCTCTGGTATTCAACATTGTAATGGAAGTTTTAGCCATTGCAATTAGGGAAGAAAAGGCGATCAAGGATATCCACATAGGGTCAGAAGAGATTAAACTTTCACTTTTCGCAGATGATATGATTGTATATCTGGAAAACACCAGTGATTCTACTACAAAACTTTTAGAAGTGATCAAGGAATACAGCAATGTCTCAGGCTACAAAATCAACAACCATAAATCTGTAGCCTTTATATATACCAACAATAGCCAAGCCAAAAAAAGAGTCAAGGACTCTATTCCTTTCACAGTAGTGCCAAAGAAGATGAAATATTTGGGAGTTTACCTAACAAAGGATGTGAACGATCTCTATAAAAAGAACTATGAAACTTTAAGACAAGAAATAGCTGAAAATGTTAACAAATGGAAAACATACCATGCTCATGGCTGGGAAGAATCAACATTGTTAAAATGTCCTTACTACTCAAAGCAATATATAATGTTAATGCAATTCCTATTAAAGCTCCACTGTCATATTTTAAAGATCTCAAAAAATAATACTTCATTTTATATGGAATCAGAAAAAACCTTGAATAGTCAAGACATTACTCAGAAATAAAAACAAAGCAGGAAGAATCACGCTACCAGACCTGAGACTCTACTATAAATCGATAGTGATCAAAACGGCATGGTGCTGGCACAAAAACAGAGAGGTAGATGTCTGGAACAGAATAGAAAACCAAGAGATGAATCCAGTTACTTACCATTACTTGATCTTTGACAAACCAATTAAAAACAGTCAGTGGGGAAAAGACTCCCTATTTAACAAATGGTGCTGGTTGAACTGGCTGGCAACCTGAAGACTGAAACTGGACCCACACTATTCACCATTAACTAAGATACACTCTCACTGGATTAAAGATTTAAATTTAAGACATGAAACTATAACAATTTTAAAAGAAAGTGCAGGGAAAACTCTTGAAGGAATTGGCCTGGGTGAATTTTTTAGGAGGAGGACTCCCTAGGAAATTGAAGCAGTATCAAAGATACTCTACTGACCAAACTAAAAAGCTTCTGCACTGCTAAGAACACAGTAAGTATGGCAAGCAGACCGTCCTCAGAATGGGAGAAAATATTTGCAGGTTATGCCTCCAACAAAGGTTTAATAACCAGAATCCACAGAGAACTCAAATGTATTAGCAAGAAAAGAACAAGTGACCCCATCTCAGGATGGCCAAAGGACTTGAAGAGAAACTTCTCTAAAGAAGACAGGTACATGGCCTACAGACACATGAAAAAATGCTCACTATCCTTAATCATCAGAGAAATGCAAATCAAAACTACTTTGAGATATCACCTAACACCAATAAGATTAGCCCATATAACAAAATCCCAAAACCAGAGATGTTGGCGTGGATGTGGAGAAAAGGGAACACTTCTACACTGTTGGTGGGAATGCACACTAATATATTCCTTTTGGAAGGATGTTTGGAGAATACTTAGAGATCTAAAAATTGATCTGCCATTCAATCCTATAATTCCTTTACTAGGTATATACCCAGAAGACCAAAAATCACATTATAACAAAGACATCGGTACCAGCATGTTTATTGCAGCACAATTCATAATTGCTAAGTCATGGAAGAATTCCAAGTGCCCATCAATCCATGAATGGATTAATAAATTGTGGTACATGTATACTATGGAACATTACACAGCCTTAAAGAAAGATGGAGACTTTACCTCTTTCATGTTTACATGGATGGAGCTGGAACATATTCTTCTTAGCAAAGTATCTCAAGAATGGAAGAAAAAGTATCCAGTGTACTCATCCCCAGTATGAAGCTAATTAATAGCTTTCATATGAAGGCTATAACCCAAATATAGCACAAGAATATGGGGAAAAGGGCAAAGGTGGGCAAGGGAGGGGTGAGGTTACGTGGAGAGAGGGTAATTGGTGGGACCACATCTACGGTGCATCTTAGAAGGGTACAGATGAAACTTACTAAATGCAGAATACAAATGTCTTCATACACTAACTAAGTAAATGCCATGAAGGCTATGCTAAACAGTTTGATGCCAATAGTTCAGATTGTATATGAAACTAGCACATTGTACCCCTTGATTGCACTAATGTACACAGCTATGATTTAATAATAATAAAAAAAATAAAAATCTCCACAAACCTGAAAAAAAAAGAAAAACAAATGTTTGAAAAAATTAAACATAAATGATAACATGGGGAGAAAAATGGTTAGAGTAAATATGATGAAAAATATGAGACACTAGAAACTGTAAAACATTGCCCAGAGAAATGAAAAAGGATAAGAACAAATCAAGACATAGCCTGTGTTAATTGGTTAGGAAACCTTGATACTGGTAAGATATAAATCCTTCCCAAAGGAGTCTATAGGGTCAATGCAATGTAAACCTATATCCCATCAGACCTTCCTATAGAAATTGATAGAATCATTTTAAATTCCTATTTAAATACAAAAGGCCTAAACTAGCCAAGCAACATAGTAAATTAGAGAACTAACACTATTTCATTTCAACACATATTACGAAGTTATAATGATAAAGACACTGTTGTGTTGGAAAGAAAAATAGAAACGTTGATGAAACAGACTGGAGTGATTATAAATAAACCCACACACACATGAAAATATCTGGCAAAGCAAAACGAAAAGTAAAGGCATTTCCAAGGAAGGAATATAATTTTTTTTGTTTTGTTTTTGAGACAAAGTTTTACTATGTTGCACTCTGTAGAGTATTCTGGAGTCACAGCTCAGCGTACCTCCAACTCCTGGGTTCAAGCGATTCTCCTGCCTCAGCCTCCCAAGCACCTGGGACTACAGGCACCTGCCACAATGCCAGGCTATTTTCTGCAGTTGTCATTGTTTAGCTGGCCTGAGCCGGGTTCGAACCTGCCACCCTTGGTGTATGTGACTGGCTCGATAACCACTGTACTACAGGTGTCAAGCCGGAATATAATATTTTTAATAAATAATGTGGCACAATTGCATAGCCATATTCAAGAAAATAAACTTTGATCTTCTCTCCCACCATCTGTAAACTTTATTATAGCTTTTAAGCCTAAGTATAAATTGTAAAACTACGAAAATTCTAAGTAAATCATAGGATAAAACTTTGTCACCTTGGATTAGGCAATGATTCCTTAAGTATAGTAGCAAAAGTATAATCAAAAAAAGAACAAATGGATAAAATGAACATCAGCAAAAGTTTAGACTTCAGCTCTTTGAAGGATACTGATAAAAAAAAAAAAGCAAAGACAAACCACAGAGTGGAAAAAATATTTCTAAATCATTATATCACATCAAGAATGTATATCAGAATATTTAAATGACTGTTAAAACTCAATAAGAAAAGCAATAATCCAATGAAAAATTTAAACAGATTATTCACCAAAGAAGGTTTATGGATGGCAAATAAACAGAAGGAAGGAAAGATACTCAAAACATTATATGTTAAGAAATAAAATTTAAATCCACAAGCAGATATTGCTGCTCACATAGTAGAATATTTAAAGTCAGAGACAATACTGTGTCAACGAGTGTCTAATATGTGGAGGAACTAGACCTCACACACTACTGATGGAGATGTAGAATAAATCCTCCTTGGGTATAATCTGCAAAATTATTTTCTTTCTTTTTCTTTTTTTGAGACAAGGTCTTGCTTTGTCACCTTAGCTAGCAGATAGTGGCATCATCACAGTTCATTGCAACCTCAAACTTTTGAACTCAAGGGGTCCTCCTGCCTCAGCCTTCCAGGAAGCTGGAACTACAGACATGTGCCACTACATTCAGCTAATTTTTCTATTTTTTTCTGCAGAGGAATCATGCTCATGCTCAGGCTGGTCTCTAACATCTGGCCTCAAGTGATCTTCCTACCTTGGCTTCCCAAAGTGCTAGGATTACAGGTGTGACCTACTATGCCCAGCCAAAATTCTTAAAAATGTTAAGTATTATATATACCAGTCATAACATCTAACTATGATACACCTAGATATTTACTCAAGAAAACACAAATGTATGTATGCATTAAAATAGTTTCACACTAATTTCCATAGTGACCTGATTTATCATAGCTCATAGCTAAAAACAACAGGTGAATAGATTCTCACAATGGAATACCACTCATTAATTTAAAAAAAAAAAGAATGGGCTGGGTCTGTGGCTCAAAGGAGCAGGGTGCCAGCCCCATATGCTGGAGGTGGTGGGTTCAAACCCAGCCCTGGCCAAACACTGCAAAATAAATAAATAAATAAATAAGAAATGAATTACCTATTGATACATTGTGAATTAATCTCAACATAATTATTCTAAGTGAAAGAAGCCACACAATAAGGATGACAAATTGTATGATTCCTATTCTATAAAATTATGGAAAAGATAAACTAATCTATTAGTTTATAGATAAGAAATAGATGAGCATTTGCCTCATATTCATAGCATAGAAAGAAAGACGGCAAAGTAGTTCTTAAGGGGCATAAGGCATCTTTGCGAATGATTGAAAAGTTCACTATCTTACAGTGATCATTATTTCATAAAAGCATACTAATTTTGAACCATCTCAATCAGTACATATTAAATATGTGAAATTATGCTCCAATAACTTTGTTCAAAGGAAACAGAGCAAGGTTCAAATTAGAAATTATATAGCTCCTGGCACTATATCAGAGAAAAACATTTTAAAATTAAGCCACATTTCAAAAAGCAAAATGTGTCATTTATTCCTTTATCTTTTTCCAAATCACTTTAGCACAGAAAATTAAGGATATTTTGGCTTCCTTGCATACAGCTTGTTTTACCTCAAATCATTTCAATTACAGCTCTGTTAAATTCCATTATATACTATGAATGCGTTTCATTCAGTCATCTAATAATAATTTACTGAAGAATTAAAATGGACAGGGCCTGCGTTGGGTTCCTGCAGTTACAATCACGAAAATAACATGGTCCTCATTTCCAGGAAGTCTGAGTCTTTTAAAGGAGAAAGATAAATAAATATATAATCAACCTACATTACCACGCACACCATAATTAAGATGGAAAGGTATAATTGAGAGAAATACAAAGAGTAGTGAGTTCTGGTTAAGGAAGCGATGGAGCGCAGAGAGTGAGAGGGATACTTTTCAGGGGAGTCTTCATGCAACAAGGTCAAGAAGAACTGAGCTTTGAAGAATGAGTAAGAGTTGGTGGAGCAAATAGGAGGAAAAAGATGTTATATGTAGGACACGAAGCTACAGCAAATAAGTGGAACCAAAATAGCTAAGTGAAAAAGAACATGATGATAATGGCTGATGTGTAGTATTGCAAGGCTACAGAGAGTCTGGCATTTATGCTGCAAGTAGAAGAAAGCTTTTAAAGAATTTATGCAAAGTGCTGATATGATGATGAGGAAGGAGATATAAATCTTACACTTCTTAATGATCCTGAGAAAGCAGCACACAGCTGCAGAAGAAAGCCTCCTCCAAAGATAAGAACAAATTTTACACTGTGCTAAAATAACCTTGAAAAGCAAAAAAAAAAAAAAAGACTCTACAGTTAATAACAACATCCTGGTTTCTAACATCTGTAGCCATAACTGTGTAGTTGATATTGAACTGAAGAAAAAAAGGTAGAAAAGAATTCGGAAAGAACTGTTCCCCTGAACTCAGCATTTTACGCCTTTAGACACCTGTGCTCTCGCCAGCTAAAGAGGCTCCTTCCTCTATATTTTTGGTCTAAGTGTGTCGGTTTTCATGTGCCATTTTCCTGCAACCATCACATCTTGGGAAGGAAGAAATGAACATGTTGGTGCTTAACCTGGGCTTCTTGCACTACAGCAGCACCTTGACCAAAGGAATATCAAAGGTTTACTAATGTCTTGAAGAAATGCGTTGATGGTGTTAAAACCCAGAGGCTTTCATCATGCTATTTATCACTGTGTCCAAACAATTCCAGTTAAAGAGGTGGGTGTAACATTTTATAAAGGAAATATAGTCTAACGCCCTGTGCATCTTAGAAGTTTCCCACTATATCTACCCTCTGTGTCATTATTAACGTAGTCTAATATGGGGCACTTCTGGACTGTAGCAGGAAACTTTCTTGGGAATCTAAGTTGCTGGAGAAAGGAGTTGGTCTTCATCTTCTGTCATTTAATGATGACTCTTTTCCCCCAAGAATGAAAGCAGAATTATGAGCAAGATAACCCATTTTATTAAAGGCAAGTGATGATAAGCTGAGATCCTTGAAAACACACAGCTGAAAAGTATTTGACATTAGAAAGGTTATTAGACCTATCTCTGACATCTTTTCTTTCAAGGAAATAAACTTCAGCAATCTACTTGTCCCCTCAGGGTAAAGGTTCTTTTGTTTTAGCTTTTTAAGTTGGAGCGCTGTTGAGTCCTAAACTTCCAGGATCAAATTATTAAAAGGGGTAATACCTTAAAACTTCTCCTGCCAAGTCATCTCTGGAAATAAAATCACCAAAACTCAAGTGCAATATTTTTCAACGTTGTACACAATAATATCTCCCCATATTTGGAGCAGGCACAGCATAGCCTTAAGCTTCGAGTCTGAAAATCAAAGTCTCAATTGAAAGAATGTCAAATACTCAAAGGCATATCCTTTGGTAACTGCTTGGGGAAGATTCTGATTTTTCTAACTATTAAGGAACTAGTAAACTATAATTGAAGAGGTGAAGCTCTAATTTATGACATGTGATTGAATAAAAGTCAAATCACAATAGAGGCTCGACTCAACAAAAGTCGCGATTGAGCACACACAGACCTGATGGAACAAGTACTTTGCCAACAATTGCTGAAAACCTCCTAGAATTATTTTTCATCTCAATTGAATATTTTATTGACTTTTTTTTCCCTTCATACCAGATGCCTTTAGTCATTCCTACAAAACATCTTGTCTTTTCCATTTTTGTTCATATTTAATTTCTGGCAACTGCAGCTTATATAATTATATCATGTTGGAGCAGGACCAAAATTAGGAAAACATTGCAAAGTACAAACATTTTTCTTTGGCTCACCTCCCACCACTAGTGTTTCACGGAGTACTCACATTTCTTTGCATCAAAGTCTGTCCTAGATTCCTGGGGTATAATTCCCAGATTCTCCTTGACTTAACTCGACTGAAATGTTAGCTCCTAGACACGTACTTTAGTATTTCTATGGGGCCTTTCCTTTAGTAGTAAAGGGATAATGCTAATTTCTTAGCAATGCTAAGAAAATCAGGATACCCACTGTTCAGGAGGCAGCCACACTCACCAGCAAGAGGCCAGCTCTACTCCAGAGAGTGCATAGAAAGTGTACTCCAGGAACACGCTTCACATTTGTGAATTAAACCAGCATTCGTGTTTGAAGGGAGGCAAATAAGGCATGCATATATAAACTTGTGCTATTTGCACTTTGAAAATTTTGTCCATGAATATATAATATATTTTGTCCATGAATATATAATAATGCCCTGCATATAATCACACATGATCTTATTATAGTATAAAATTTTAAGGAGGGAGAAAGACGAAGTTAACTGTACAAGTGCTCACGTGATGAAACAGTTGAGTATTTTATGAGAAAAAGAAGCTTCCAAACACAAGATGAACTTTGCATCTCACCTGAAGTCTGCTGGCCACTCCGGTACCCCAAAGGCAGTTCCCGTGGGCCCTGTGCTGAGGGACAGACAGGGTCTCAGGAGATAACAGGCGAGGACACTTGCTCTTTCTGACCAGGCAGCGCTGTGGCTCATTAACATCCACCGAAAGCCACAATCACCTTCTGATCTGAGGAGCAGGTGACGTGGAGATTCTGAAGCCTCTTGATAAATTATGCAAACATGTCAAAAAATACACATAGCAGGTTAAGAGAAAAAAACTCAGTAAATGGTTTGCTTTGTGCTTTGTGCATAATCTAAATAACTCATCATCAATCATTGGCAGCTCACAGAACAACAATGCTTAAAAAACACCATTACGTGGCCACCATAGAATAGCTATTTTCTTTCCTAGTGAAATGTTTAGAAAAGGAGGAAGGAAAGGAGAAATAATGACAAGGTTGTCTTTAAAATACGATTGAAATGTTACTTTCTCCTTCTTCTGATGAACCAGAAGACCGATTTATTCCCCATAGCCAATGCTTTTCCACTACTCCAGCTTCTCCTACGCCTTCCTTCCTCCTTGGCAATACAGAATACGCTACCATTCAAGGATCTTTCAAGGTCTACATCAAACATCAAAGGATGCTTGCACCAAAGTCATTTATTTTTTAACCACTCCAATCCCCAAGCATTCTTCCTACCATTTTCTTATTATATACTCTGTCTAAACCTACAGGACAGTCAGAAAATACAATTGGAATGCATTATTTTTATTCTGCTTTTTGTTTTCACCTAATCTTCCTCATTCTTTAGTCATCCTCTCAAGCAAAAGAACTCTTGCCTTTCCTGTGCTGGGATTTTAAGAGTTGGCATTTCCAAAATTATATGAAAATTGACTCGCCATAGTACTTCTTTCAAAGTCTTTAAAACAGAAAGTCAATTTGTATTACAGAAAATAAGTTAATACAAGAACATTTAAGAATAGATGCTATGTAACTTATTTGGACCCCACATGATTGCACAAAGAATCTAAAAAAAGGACAGAAAACATAAAAATACACACATTCATTTCAGCAATAATTACAAATCACAAATTAACAAGTAAATAAGGAGGCATTTCTAAAATAAATAGAGTAAATTCCAAAGTCTTTTAGTTTTGGTGTCATAATGGGAAACCAATCATTTTCATTGTTTTCCCCACAGTCTTCCCAGACATGATTATAATTAATGTGAAATATCTTGAACTTACAGAGTATAAGTTGTGTTGACCAGTGGAAAGTAGAAGAATTTGCTCGTACCTTCTGATACAATTTAATGTTTTTATTGAATTAACACAGTAATACCAGCAGGAATTTTATTTACTTGTTTTACTTTTTTTCATAAGAAGGCAAGAAGAGAAGTCAAATGGCAGTGGATTCCCTGGCTGGGCACATCAGCTATGCAGAGTGGGGGGCTCATTGGTCTCTGCTACTGTGGCCATCAAAGGTCCCACCACCACTACTGGTATGTGGAATGTTCCTGGGAGCTAGAACAGCCCATCAGAGACCACCCTGAGAACTCTCTTGGGAAATCTCTTTCTCGTCTTTACCTGCTTCACTCTCAATGCCCTGTCAAGCTCCAGCATTGAAGCAATTCCCCGGGAACCCCATTCTTGATCTGGGTATCAAGTCTCCATACTTTGTCTTACATGTAGGCCCACCCTGGTTGATGCTTGGTATTCTATGTAAAAACAGACCCCCATTTTATTCTCAACAGGGCCCTGATTGAAGGATAGATTACCGTCATGGGGTTCAGCTTAAAATTAGCTTTGACTGAAAGGTCCATTCCTAGCCTGTTATCTCAACACATCTTGCCAGCCACTGAGGGGGGTGTTTTTTTTTTTGAACACAGACAAACTGAAGCCAACTTGAAAGAGTTGTCAAAAATACTGAAAGGAAACATATGGCCAGATTGTGGCTATATTATTGCAAGGGCCCACGGAGGCATAAGTCTTGGGAATTTTTCCCAGAAATATTCCCCTTTCAGCGTTCATGAGCTCAGAGGCAGAACGTGCCCTTGAACATAATAGTAGCATAAGTTCCAAAGGCAGCCCTGGGATAGTTTCTGCCAGCATATAATTCCCTTGATAGAATTCTGAGGTTTTAATTTCTCATGACTCACACTGTTGGTGATGTGAGATTAGATCACAAGAGGAACAGACCCAACTTTTCACTAACGGCCTGTCCGAATTTGCAAGACATTGTTCAAAGATAACAAACAATGCTGTAATATTGTTAGACAATTTGATTCCTGGTTAAATGTGTGATTTCTCTAATTCTTTTACATGAAGTGTTAACCCTACAACCACTATGTTTTGTTTTGTTTGCAATTTTTGGCTAGGGCCAGGTTTGAACTCGCCACCTCCAGTAAATGGGGCCAGCGCCCTACTTCTTTGAGTCATAGGCACTGCACAACAGCCAGTATTTTTAAAATTAATCAAACTAAAGCATGTACAAGATTTAAATTGAGGGTGAGATTAAGCATGGTAGCTTAGATCAAGATACAATTTCAATGTTTAATACTATTATGATTCAATGAAATCAAATAGAAAAGTTGGAATACTGGCATCCTGATAGTTCATACTGCCACAAATCCTGTATTTGGCAGTGATGGAAGGGAAGATTTGGTAAAGACAAGCTATTGCTGTTTAACACAAACTTCCAAAGGTTTGAGGGAAAGAGGCCATTCATAGAAGAAATGGAAGTAGGTAATAAATACAAAAAGTTCAACCCAATCTAATACATAAACAGAACATTTACACACACGCTCAACATTTTTCTACTCAATTTGGCATAATTCATAAAAAGAAGATTATTGTACCTACAGCTTGAGAAAAGCTGATACCTTCGTTTTCTGCTAAGAGCTTTTCTGAAGAGCAATATTAAGGCCTTTTCCCAAGTAAAGATCTTTATTATACAATTTCTGCTGATTGTGCCAATAGGAAAAATAATTCAAAAATTAAATCAGAGTTTTGGGGGATGGGACCCAGGCAGCAATATTTTTAAAACCTTCTTGACTAATTCTGCAATAGCCAAGTTTTAGAAACAAAACTTCACACCGACAGTGTCAGGGAGTGATGGTCACTGAATGCCATGAAGTGATTACGAGCAAATCATACCTTGTTATTTTTAAAAACTGAGAAACGCAACTTTATACACATATCCAGGACTAAAACAGTGTTAACAGAAGAGTTATTTCTGTACCATGAGATGAAAGATGAGCGATTTTGTGTGTGATTTTTATTCTTTTGGTTAATTTGTAATTTCCACTACATAATGGACATATATTGATTGTGAATTGAGAAGAATTCTTTTTATAAGATTGGTGTTAGAACATCTACTACTTCATTACCATAGCTCATAAGACCTCGATCTTTGAGAACCTCAGCATCATCCAGCGAGTGTTTTAAAATTCATAGATTCCTTATGTCAATCAGGTTGATAAAAATATCTCAGATTGCATGTGAAGCCCGCACACTGTACTCCATGATTGAACTAATGTACACAGCTATGATTCAATAAAAAAAAAATAATAAAATAAAATAAAATCCATAGATTCCTCCATCCTACCCCAGGTTGACAGACCTGAGGCTTTGGGAAGGGGTGAAAGCTCCCAAAATACATATTTTGATATTTTGAGAAAAACACTCTTTATAGGATTCAGATATAAGAAATAGTTTGAGCGTCATGGTCTAGAACAAATACTTCCCATCGATCTCAATCCTTGTGCTGAGGCTGAAGTCTCTATCTTGGGTGATGATCTACCATGTTGACGTCTCATTAACCTAGACCTAGGAACGCTTCCAGGCTTTCTACGTCATTTGCTGTTTCTTGTGTAAGCCAAGACGCCTTTAGAGTTACTGTAAACACGCACTGAGCATAAATCCTACCCCGAGGGTAAATACAGGTTATCAAGCACATAGCATCTTTTGCTTTTCCTAAAGTGTCAACTTTAATTGGTCTGCACATAAACCCCTCTCTCTACACTATTAAGTCCTGTACCTGGAGGGGAACGGTACAGAGACCCACCTGTCTTGCTGGCCCCCATGATCACATATTTGTCTGCCCAAGTCCTGGTAAATATTTTACTGATACACTAAATTTGTCTGCCTCACTCTTTGGCTTTTCAGCTACTTCTGCTTTGAGGGGTTGGTTCGCATCAACAGCCCTTTCCTAAAACACCTGCTACAGAGAAGCTACGCCTTTATTAACTGACCCCCTTTCCATGATAATTCGGTGGTTCTCAAACTTTTGATTTCAGCAGCTCTTTACATTAAAATTATTGAAGAACCCACAGAGCTCTGGTGTACACATACATAGGTACTAATCTGAAGTCAAACTGATTATTTAAATAGTAATTTGAAAAGCTGCTTCACAGCCATAATAAACTCAATACCTGTTAATGGGAATAGCATTTTAGAAAAAGCATTTTTAATCAAAAAAAAATATCCAATGGGTAAAACGAATGGCATTATGTGACATTTTTCTCAACTCTCTTTATTATCTCCCCTGCAACAGCGTCACATTTCTTTCTATTTTCAACAGGTGGCAATGCATCGTTTGCGTTGAAATGTGAGGGTATTCTGGACTCACACAGACATGAGTTGGGTGTAGTTAGAGCAGGGAAAACCATTTTGGCCTTTCCGCTGAGTGTGAATACTCTTTTGATTCTACAACTAACGGCCAACAAGTGCTAGAGTGCTAGTTCCTGAAAGGTTAGTTGTGATGCAGAATATGAAACCTATAAATAAACCTTTCTCCCTTGGACATAGTAAAACCACTGGTTTATCTTTCAAGTAGATCTTTTTACCCAACCCTTATTTTCTAACTACTTCATTGATCATTTGAAAAATGAATTGTGGCAATTTTAGAGACGGAGACGCATGTCATTATACAACAACATCAAAATCAATTTGTTCCATCCCTAGTTATCTTATCAAAAGAGTCTGAAGTATCAGGTGGTCGTCAGTCTCATGGTGGCAGACGCAATTTTCCCGAAATTCTAATTTTCACAAGAATGCTCAAAATTTTTCTTTGGCAACAAATAATGCCAATTTTCCTTTGAGTAACGGATTCACTTTGCTCATTTTTGAGAACATAGCTTAAAATCCATGTCCGAATAACTTTTATGTCAATTGTTATTTTTAGGTCAAAATGGTGCTCCATGAAAAAAAGCAGTGAATTCAAGCAACAGCCCGACTGATCATGTGAGCCTCCCCCTGGGATAGACATTGTACTTTGGTGTGCCGAGCAAGTATTTCAGGCATACTTTCAATTTCATTACCCATATAATTAAGGGTCACTTAATTAAGGGTCAGGCCTTACAAAAGAACCACTGTCACTGTTTTAGTAAAATATTCTTAAGTGGGAGAATACAGCAATACATAAAAGTAAGAATCAGCAGCATATTTTGTTGCCATTTTCTTACTTCCCATTAAGGTACAAATAGTTTTACCTATAGCTGCTTTTGCACCACCGCTGAAAGCGTCATCATCACAAAAAGAAGGCACATCATAGCTTACTGATATTATGAAAATAAGCATAACTGTGAACTCCATTGGATTGTATCAAGAACATATTGCATTCTACATACTACAAGAATTCTATATACTACCATCCCTGAATTATTCAATACAAGTAATAAACAAATGCTCTTTCTTCTTGCAATAATTTTCATGGCCCCAAGATGAGGAATTCTCATTACTAACATGGTCTAAAATTTTTGCTTCAAACAGTTCAGTCCTGAGCTCACTGAGAGCCCCACAGACTTTCATATCTATGTCTATATGTTGTACCTATTGTCATGATTCTGTGTGTTAATGAAATATATAAGCCAGTGAAATATGAGTGCAAAAAAAAAAAGGAATTGATACTGAAATCTAAGCAAAGGGAAATATTTTTGTTTTTTAGCTTATTGCTGTATCCCCAGTTTCTTGCTTGAGCAGTGGAACCACTCCTAGTGCATGGAAAACATTTATTTGGTTAAACATTACTAGATAACTGAATTTGGAAATTATCTTAGATGCTTTGAATGACTCCACAGCTTTCAAAAGTCAAATGCCGTGCTTGTAAGACAAAAGTAAAAGATAAGGAAAGAACTGATAGGAATTTATGAGTCTGTACTCGGCTTTATGTCTGTTCTCCACCTGAAATAAACAGAACCTAGAAATTACAGAGACTACTTTATAATGGTGGTTGTGGCAATGTATAAAAGTTAAGGAGAACTTACTCTCGTTGATTAAGAACACAAAGAAAAGTTCTACCAATGTCAGTTTTCTTTCTGGTTCACAGTTTGCTGATCCACTTTATTGGAAGATACTTAGCAATTACTTCCATGATTCCTACAGGCCTTTATAATGTTAATACTCAGGGCAAATATAAGTTACCTACTTTTTACCTTCCTGATTTATTACTGCCATCTACTGTTTCCAACGGGTAACTACAGGCTTTAACCCACAAACAGGGCGCTCTTTCATTGAAGCTTTATTTAACGTGATCTCCTTAATAAAAAAAAAAAAAAAAAAGAAGAAGAAGAGTGAAAGAGGATTGGGGTAAGAGTGAGAAAGATAATGGAATAAATCAAAGAAAGAAGATAGGGAGGGAGGGAAGGAGAGAGGGAAAATGAAAGCTTTGGCATTGTCTTTTACAAATTTTGAATTTATCTCTTTTAAAAAATATCCCATGCAACTAATAATATTTTGTGATTTGACATGAAAAATCCTTCTTACCTAATTTAAAAAGTTCTTTTCTATTCCCTTTTAGTATTTATCTTTTCAGAGTGAAGATTCACTTTATGACCTCTCTATAAATTTTATCTGCAATAATAGGAAAATTAGGGGTCCTGATAAGGTTGACCTAACTTGTACATTTTAGCTACAACTGTTGAGTTCAAAAGCATGAAAATAGACAACAGGAAAAGGAAATGAGTCCCCTACCGCGTGGTAATATCTGAGTGACACATAGGACCATTGCACCAAAGCAAACGCAGTCACAGCAAATGAGACCGGCTGGGCCCAGTGTCTCCAGGATTTGGGCTGCAGAGAGCTGTTCACCCACCTAGCAACACTCAGTGGGACCCCAACAATATCACACGGACTTATTTGATAAAAAGGACCACCTCTGCCAGTCTGTGTCAGAATCCGGGAATTCCACCAGTAGAAGTAATTTCTCATTTACAATGATACCCTCTTCACACAAGTGTGCCTGATGAACTTTGAGCTACTTTTGATTCTTATACCGTTGGGATACAGCTAGTCAGCTCACTTCTAGCACAGCAACAGCTAAGGGAGACAGAGACACATCCAGGAACGCACTTACCCAGGCTGCGCAGGGAAGCAGGCCAGTTAGGAGGGGGATGGTCTGAGCAGCTGGAAGAGGGCAGGGAAAGCCAAGGGAGAGAAGCTAAAGGAAATCAAAGGACGAGATGGCAGGTGGAAGATACGAGCCTGAAGCACCCCTGGGAAAGCTCAGCCTTCCTAAGCACAGATGCCACATAGTGACAATGGTAGGTCCCTTTAAGAATCATATTACCCCTAAATTAGTTAGCTCTAGAGGCTTTATGCTACATGCAGGGTAACTTGACCTGCTTATCAAGCATCAGTTTGAATTTTGGCCCATATGCCATTGCGACCTGCATGGCTGTGATTAACGATGGTCTGGTTGGGGACTTGGGCACCACGCCCTCTCAGTGCCTGGCTGCTGTTAATAAGAGCTATTTTTCACCTTTTTTCCCTGTAACAGTCCCAGCCCTATGGCTCTATCCACGAGGAAGCCTGTGATCAAAGGACAAACATTAGTTCACCACTTCTTCTCCGTCAAGGACAGCTTCAAGGGGCTGTGATCGATACAACTGCACAACGCGCCATGCTCAGAAGGGCCTTGAACTTGGTTTAAGGCTCTGCTGTTTCTGTCTTGAAATTCCTAACAATTTCATGTTTGAACTTCTGTTTTTAAGACGAATGGAACAGCGGACATAGACATGAGCAAATGAGTTAGTGCACCACGCACCTGTGTTTGGCTCTCGCCTCCCCATTCAAGAGTAATGTTTGCAATGCCCCAAGGACAGAATATGGCAATGCATTCGGGGTGCTTGGGAGTTCAGAAACACTCAACATAAATAAAGGGAAATGTATTTCATCTGTGACTAAGATACCCTACTTTCCGTTACAATTACAACTTGCTTTAAATGGAGAAAACTTGTTTCTAAGAAACATCAATGATCAAGGAATTCTGTCAGGCCCATTACTTTGCATGTACTAGCCAGCCCTGTATGCTGGAATGACAACATAGAAGGGAAGATAGAATAACACATTGTCCCTTGTTCTTTCAGTTCTTCCTTACTCATCCATAAGTTGCAGGTAGTAGAGAGGCTTGGTAGAATGCAGGTATATTAACAAGTAGAATGGAAAATGTAGAGATAGCTGTGCAGCTATTTCACTCATTCTTTTACTCTAGTAAAAATGAAATACACATGCATCCAGGAACTACAAAATATATATTGTATATTTCAGGAATTGTGCTTATTAAACATTCTCACATATGCATCTCAATTTGTCATTGCTGAATAACAATGAACAGTAAAATGCCTGCTAATAATTTAAAGTATTAATTTTTCTTTACATACAAGGACATGAGATACCAACTAAAAACATTTTGAATAGTTGAGAGTCCATGAAAGAAAGGAAAGAGATTTAGATTTTAAAAACTTTAATTTAAACTTTTAATTTAATTAAAATCTTTCCTGTCTTTCAACAATGGAGTTTGGCATTCTCTTTTTGCACTGGGACCCACAAATGCTTTCTCAAGTCCTTGACACTCACAGGCAGTGCTTCTCACCTTGTCACCAGTAGAGATATTCCTTGGGGAGATTCAGATTGTATAAAAAACCAGCACATTGTACCACATGATTGCATTAATGTACACAGCTACAATTTAATAAAAAGAAAAAAATATAGATAAGGCACAAAGACCCAGATTCTTCCTAATATTAAAATCTGATTGATTATATAGTTTGGCTTTAAAAATATATATATGTCACCTCTTCTTTGGGGAGAATTTTAATGCTTTGTTCCTTTACTTAGATAACTCTCTTGCCTTCCAAAGACAGTGAAAGATGTACTGAATACTATGTGGACTGTTTATATTTGTTTATTTATGCCAGAGAATCTTTGTCCCCACCATGAAGAACTTAACATTAAGGAAAAAAACAGAACTCTTGCATTCCATCTTTGGAAATAAAAAGTTAGTCTTTAACCAGAATAAACCAATGATGAAGATAATTTCTTGTAGCAAAGTAAATACAGTAGAGCCTCTGTTAAGTTGACCACCCAAGGACTTGCACGAACTGGTCAACATAAGGAACCCGGCCACTGTACTGATCTGTGTCTGGTCTATGAAAATAGGTCAACACTGGGTGGCACCTGTGGCTCAAAGGAGTAGGGCGCCAGCCCCATAGGCTGGAGGTGGTAGGTTCAAACCCAGCCCTGGCCAAAAAAAAAAAAAAAAAATAGGTCAACAATGGGGGAAGGGGCTAGCTACACAAGTGCTACTGCATTCCCTATCACCAGTGCTATCATTAAGTCACCTCCGTAACTGAACTATGATTTGATAGGAGGTTTGGTGAAGTTTTAAAGAGACATTGATGGTTTTAGGCCACTTAAGTCTTTCCTGTTATTCTAATGGGAAACCAAGGCTTGAGAATGCAAAGGAATCTTGGTGATCACCTCTCCCTCTGCATACGCAGCACCATTTCCTCCTTTTAAGGGACTTATATGTCTCCTGGCAGCACAACACAGACACTTTCTTCACAGCAGTGAAGGGTGGCTGTTGTAGAAATGAGGAAAATGGGGAACACGATCTGTGTGAATAGTCACCCAAGGCACGGTCTTTCAATGCACAAATTGGTTGAGAATGTTGGCAGTGGAATCAATTTTAAAAGTATGTCAAGAGATAAAGCCAAATCTCAGAGTCGATTCATTTTATGAAGCAAAAGAAAAGTCTATGGTGATATGATATTGCATTTTTATAAGAGTGATATGTACACAAAATGTTTCTCAAACGCACATCTCTGCTTGGCCTCGCCTATAAAATGACCACTGCAGAGACACTGTCATCTGTAGGAATGGTGGAGTGAGCTGAAGGATCCACGTGGCCTTCCTTGCTCTTTTGTGGATTGCCAAGAGTAGGAATTGCATGAGCAGAGAGGAGCCTCCTTTCCCATCTAGACACATGTTGGCTGCAGCCCAGTCTGCAGCCCAGGAGCAGGACGAGCCATCTGCAGGGGGAAATTCAAAGGGATTTCAGCTTCTGCTTTCTCTCTGCTACAGGGCACCTGAGCTTCAGAGCTGGCTGTTAACTTGTGTCATTCCAAGTCAAAGGGAGCTAACGAAAGTAAAAAGAATAGGTTTCATATTGATTATTGAGACTTTCCAAGGGGAATTCATCACTGAGTTCTTTACCTCACATGTTTGACAAAAACAGGAACACTGGTGTTTTAAAAGGGTGGTGCAGGACTTCTGGACAGGCCATATACAAGTCTTCACCCTTTCCTCCAGGCCTGCGCACAGCCACACAGTTGTCCATACAGGCATCCTTGCTGGCCTGCCATGGGGCGAGGGGTGGTTCTCATGGGTAAGCACTTACACAAGGCCCCATGGTCTGAACAGTAAGGTTTCTATCGCTTTAGCTTCAAATATGTGATTGAGTCACCTCGGAACACGATAAAGTGAGGTCTGGTAGTCCTAGTAATCACTACCATTTTTACCAAGTCAGATCAGGGAAATCAATACTCTGGAGAAAATGATTCTTTTTTTCCATTGAGTGAATTCTAAGAACAGCTTTCTTTATTAGTTTCTTGAACTATAAAGGGCTGTTGCTGATAAAAAGCCCAGGGAGCTGCTCCACAAAGGAGAGGCTGCCGTCTTACCGACATAGTTAAGCTCATGGGATAGACCTGAAGATGTGCTGGTAAATCCTGGAAATAGACCCATAAACTCAGGGAGAAGTCAGGCCTCCCCTGGGGAAGCACCTGGCTTCTCTTAGCTGAACACTCACTGCTTCCCGGGTGGAATAAAGGGGCTGTACTTCGTTCAGTACAAAAAGCTTCCAAAGAGTCAAAGTCATTAGAAACTATTCCTAGACAAGTTGGAAAGAGAAAGTGACCTACTCTTTGACCTCTTCAATTCCCACATCACTATATTTCCTTGTAGTATCAAGGTTCTAACATGTTATTTCAACATGCTCTTCAACTAAGCCACCATCTTCTTTGGATTTTCAAGTGTTTACCCTACCTTCTCACGTGAGCAAATATATCCTCCGTCTCCATGAGCAAGGAGGATATATTTTCTCTCCATGACTCTCCAGGAGTCTTAGAATTTACATGTTTTCTGTCTGTTTCTTTCTATTTTACCCTATGTCCATTGGTATATTAAAAAAAAAAAAAACTCTATACCAAAAACTCACAACGATGAGGTAAAATTACTACTTAGGAGTATTGACTTTCTTATAAAAGACCTGCGTTTTTATGTCCTTGAAAATCTGCCAGAAATTTAATCAAATGATTAAACCTTTATTCACATGTGTGTTAACATAGGACTATGGAACATACAATCATCCATCTTTAAATAACTACTTTGGAATAGACGAATGGCCTGTTTCATTAGAATCTATTGTCTACTTGTGTTGATAAACAAATCAATTAACTATAAGAAGATTTAGATTGCTTGTTTGCATTTTTTGCATTAGTGTCAGAGAAATAATGAAAATAGGCAATGTATACAAGAAGAGAAATTCTACCTCTATTAAGACTTCTTCAACTCTAAAATCGAATTAAATTAATAAGACAGGCTGATTTTTAGTTTTCTTGAGGAACCTCTGCACTTTTTTCCATAATGGCTCTAAATAATTTACATTTCCACCAATAGTGTGTAAACATTGCCCTTTCTCCACATCCTAGCCAGTGTTTGTTAGTTTCCTTTGTTTCATAATAGCCATTCTAACTGGGGTAAGAGAACTTCTCGCTGTGATTATTATTTTTTTTTTTTTTTGGCCAGGACTGGGTTGGAACCGGCCATCTCCAGCATTTGGGGCTGGCGCCCTACTCCTTTGAGCCACAGGCGCCACCCTCATTGTGATTTTGATTTGCATTTCCCTTATGATTAGTGATGTTGAGCAGATTTTCCTGTATGTCTTGGCCATTAGTCTGTCTTCTTTTGAAAAATTTCTATTCAGATTATTTGCCCAATTCTTAATCAGATTGTTGGGGTTTTTATTTTAGGTTGTTGCAGTTCCTTGTACATTTTGGTTATTAATCTCTTGTCAGATGTCTATACACACATACACAAATATATAACCCATAAAATAATCACTGTATTTAACTACTAACTAAACGTGCTTAACGCTTTTTGCTACCTATACAGTAAAAGTCCCTTTGCTACCTATACAGTAAAAGTCCCTTTGCTACCTATACAGTAAAAGTCCCTTTGCTACCTATACAGTAAAAGTCTCTTTGCTACCTATACAGTAAAAGTCCCTTTGCTAACTATACAGTAAAAGTTCCTTTGCTACCTATACAGTAAAAGTCCCTTTGCTAACTATACAGTAAAAGTCCCTTTGCTACCTATACAGTGAAAGTATTTTTGCTACCTATACAGTAAGTCCCTTTGCTATCTATACAGTAAAAGTCCCTTTGCTACCTATACAGTAAGTCCCTTTGCTACCTATACAGTAAAAGTCCCTTTGCTAACTATACAGTAAAAGTCCCTTTGCTACCTATACAGTAAAAGTCCCTTTGCTACCTATACAGTAAAAGTCCCTTTGCTAACTATACAGTAAAAGTCCCTTTGCTACCTATACAGTAAGTCCCTTTGCTACCTATACAGTAAAAGTCCCTTTGCTACCTATACAGTAAAAGTCCCTTTGCTACCTATACAGTAAAAGTATTTTTGCTACCTATACAGTAAAAGTCCCTTTGCTACCTATACAGTAAAAGCCCCTTTGCTACCTATACAGTAAAAGTCTCTTTGCTATCTATACAGTAAAAGTCCCTTTGCTACCTATACAGTAAAAGTCCCTTTGCTACCTATACAGTAAAAGCCTCTTTGCTACCTATACTGTAAGTCTCTTTGCTATCTATACAGTAAAAGTCTCTGTAACATCACCTTCCAGGTCCTCTGCCATCTGACTCTGGGCTGCACCAGCATGACTTCACCTTCTGCCTCCCATCTGGTCGTCACTCAGCCAGGTAGCTTCTGCCACTCACTCCCATGTTCCAGTTAACTCTGCTCAGACTCTCAAAAGACACCCTTCACGTCACAACAGTCCTGGATGTTTTCTACCCATGCGTTTCTTCCTCCTTCCCACATCAATGTATTTCCTTATAGGATCAAGGTTCTAAAATGTTATTCCAAAATATTCTTGAACTAAGCAACCATCTTTGGATTTTCAACAGTGTTTACCCTACCTTCTCAAGGGGGCAAACATTCCAAGTGTGTCTTCTACCTCCCTGTTTCATAATGTCTGTTATAAAAAATAAAATGAAGATTTCTCCTCTTTGAATGAATTATTTCTTCCTCTGCCAGCAGGAAAAGAAGTAAATTAAACTTCTAGGAAAAATTCAATCTCTGCATTATTTAGGTGACAAAGTTGATTGGCCTTGAAGAAGTAGCTGGCTATCTGCTGTCTTTCGGTTAATTTGTTTTTGTTTTGTTTTGTTTTTTTCAGACAGAGCCTCAAGCTGTCACCCTGGATAGAGTGCTGTGGCATCACAGCTCAGAGCAACCTCCATTTCCTGGGCTCAAGCGAGTCTCCTGCCTCCGCCTCCCAAGTAGCTGGGACTACAGACACCTGCCACAATGCCCAGCCATTTTTTGGTTGCAGCCATCATCGTTTGGCAGACCCAGGCTGGATTCAAACCTGCCAGCTCAGGTGTACGTGGCTGGCGCCTTAGCCGCTTGAGGCACAGGCACCGAGCCTGTTTTTGTTTTTGTTTTTTAATGCAGGTACACACATTGCTGATTTTGCACACTCTGTGACAAAATCACTCCCTAGCCCAGTGGACAGTGATATTCAAGGGATGCGAGTTCACTTAGATTATATAATGGGTCCACGCAAGTGATGTGCATACAAGTAGTACTTAATCCAGGAACCTTAAAACGAGGATAAACTTCTGAAAGGAGCTGAGAGGCTTGGAGACTCAGTGTCTCCCTGTTTTACATGCACGTAGGGACCTACCTAATTAAAGGAATCCTCTGGTGAATCTCTTATAAAGAGAAGAGCTCTTTGGCAAAGCAAATAACACTTAATTTATAAAGTACTTATAGAGTTGGGTGCTTACATTATCACCGATGGCACCTTACGGCTCCCTTGTCATTAATTTGCCTCTGTGAGCACCCAACTCTGAAGGAATTGCTAAGTTTCTGAAGAAAATTGGGTTGGGGATGACCTAAGCTTTAATTTTGATGTTTTATAGAAGAATGCTAATAAGGCTGTATTTGCTCTCCTATTCCAGCCTTAAAGCATAAAGTAGACAAAAGGATCTCCACAGGTGACATACCAATATTAAATTTCTTCTGTTTCAGGCAAAAAAGCAATAAAAAAGTTTCCTACGATTAAATGAAAAGATCTACTATGTTATTATCTTTGATTTTGGAGCAAAATTTTGGTACTTCTTCCTCCAGCTAAATTATGGTCATTTAAAAAAAGTTTTTACTGTAAAATTTGGTGGTGCTTTTTAAAATAATCCTCCCTGTAGAAACCAAAGAACTGAATTATTACTACAGATTAGGAGTTAATATTCTGTTTTTGATTTGAATTTTGTATTTTTTTGGCAGTTTTTGGCTGGGGCCGGGTTTGAACCCGCTGCCTTCAGTATATGGGGCCAGCGCCCTACTCCTTTGAGTTACTGAGTATTGTGTATTATTAACATGCAAAATCTTTTAAGAACTAGCACAGAGGACTTTCTGATGTTGGCTTGGCATCCCAAAGCTCAGTGAGTAGGGCGCCAGCCACATGCGCTGAGGCTGGTGGGTTTGAGCCTGGCCCAGGCCTGCTAAAGACAACTACAACCAAAAAATAGCCAGGCATTGGGGTAGGCACCTGTAGTCCCAGCAACTCAAGAGACTGAGGCATGAGGCAAAAGCATCGCTTAAGCCCAAGTGTCTGAGGTTTCTGTGAGCTGGGACTCCACTGCACTCTACTGAGGGTGATATAGACAGGCTCTGTCTCAAAAATAAATGAATAAATAAATAAATAAACTAGCATAATTATTGTTTTAATATTATTTTTCTAAGAAAAAAAAGAATATGCAAATATTTATACTTGTTTCTTTGAGCTCTCTTCTTCACAAAATATCAACTGCAGAATCTCCATATATATGAGGTTTCTCAGGGGTCATTTTGCTTTCAGTGGGTGGAAGGAGAAAAAACACTAGAATGTTGCCTAAAAGTTGACAACACACTGTTAGAAAATACATTGTTTACTAAATATATATGTATATTTCGTCATGTTTTTATCTTGGAATGCATCGGGTGTTCTCACAGGAGTCATTAAAACTGTGTAGAAGCTAAAATTTCACCCAACCATTTCTTAGTCACAGCCCTTTTCTCAATATCTATATAATTACCTATCATAGACAAAGGTAATCTGAAATCCTTTACTTTTTTTCTTTCCTCCCTCCATTTTTCACTCACTCCCCCCTCTTCTCCCCCCTTTTTTTCTTATTGGAAAAACAAGAGATACATTTTTAAAACTTTGTTATGAATTATATCTTTAAAAAATTAAAATTTAAATGCCTGAGGAAGTAACATATGGTGAAAATCTTTGTGGGGGAAAAAGAATTGTATATAAGTATAGCGTGCAACTGAGTCTCTGCCTTTCTCCTTACCATCATCTAAATATTTTTTCAGATATATTTAGCTAAATTGAGTTTCAAGGTTGTGTTAAACTGTTTCACACTTCCAGGCCTTGGCATTTGCCATTTTTGTGGTCTGGAGATCATACATTCACAGAATATTTTTATGGAAATCTAATGTGTGAAGAATGGAACTAGGTCCCAGGGATAAAGCATTAGAACAATATTCACCGTTGCTGCCCACATGCAACTGGGCATCCTTCCTCCTGATAAACTCATCTCAAACCTTGCATTTTCTGTGTTCTTTTCTCTATGACAGGTTACCTGACCATCCCAGGCAAGATTTAGAATACTGACCAAAAGGCTTTTAAGATGGTTATTTACCCACACGATTCCCTTATGAAACAGTGAACCTGTCTCCCTTTCATTTTTGTATTGTTAATAAAGATCTTAGCACAGAATGAGTGGATACAAGAATGAATGAATAGAATGACTAAATTGAGTAATTGATTTTCCTGGAGAGAGTAATTGAATTTCAATCAGAATATTGTTTTACATGGACTAATTTAAGCCTTTACAAAGCACCTATTGATGTGAAAGAGACAATTAGAGCAGAATTTTAAACTGTGAAGTTGCAGAAATTATAATGAATGTAATCTACTGTATGAATACAGAATCTTCTTATAATAAGCCTCAAAATTCATTGTTGCTACCTGAAATATAAGATTTATGATATTCTTTTTCTATTGTTCTCCAAGATAATCGCAAGTATGAGTGGTGCTATCTGTACATGTATTTTAATCATAAAAGTACTAACATAAAAGTAACTATCATAAAAGTTACTATTAATATCTAAAGTAGTTGAAATCTTCAGAAGAAATGTATTATTTAATTAGACAGACACAATGGTAACAGAATCAGCAACTGTCATGAATGCTGAAAAGTTGGCCCTGAGGAAAGAAGCCTTCTATTTCTTTATCAGCAGAATGTGATTTTAAAAATGGCAGGCAAATCTTTAAACCATCCCATGTTTAATGTGTAAACGCATTAGGTCCCAATATAACCTAAAGGCACCGTAGATCCTGCTGGGCTTAAGTCATCGACTGAACTTTCTTATTTTTCTTTGAAATATTATTTTAAAATAACGTAGGGATCAGCATAGGGTACTCTATTGACTTAAATGCAAGCTCTTTCAATATGGCTATCCTATTTTGTTCATCTTCTTATCTATCCTACTTCCCAGCATCCTGAATTTACCAAAGTAGATATGCAAAAATACTAGTCAATTTTATTTGAATGTTTTCCTGCTACCAAAAGTAATCTGGAAAAAGTTCGGAAATAAGGAATTTAGAAATAAAGCAGAAGTCAGTATTTAAGGTGATAGCCATCTTCAAATATTTGACAGATTCAATGAACTAAATGTATAAGCCAAGTAGATTCAAGTCATAAGTTAGGAGTCAGATGATGGCTCAATTTAATAGAAACTGTTTGTTTGTTTTTTTTTATGCCATGGGTAGGACAAATTTTTACTCATCTGTGGAAAAAGAGGTATTGTCTTTATTTCCCCTATCTCAGATTCAGTACTTATTTCATTTATGGATCACAGTTGAGTCTTCCTATCTTTTGCTTATGGGGGTAGAAGTATCATTTGTTAAGTGATTTATAGGAGCACTGTTAAGGATATAAATTTCATAGGACAAACACACACACACACACATACAAACACACAAAAGCTTTATAAAGTTCATACGCAGTCAAACCTGTAACTCTTCTGTGGTAAGCAAAAGGGCTTGCAGATTTCACATGTAGGAATAATTGTTTTCATTCCAGGAGTATATGTTACATCATCCTCTAAAAAACTGCTTGTTCCACATTTAGGTAAGCACTTGAAAATAGCTTTCATGTATAGAACAAGAGCATTAATTTTATGCAGAATAGAATCAATTTTCCTAATACTTTCAAATCAGTCACATGAAATGTCACTTTTATTATATGTTTTGAGTGTATATGTATGAATGTATGTGTATCTTCATATGTTTCAAACCTTGAAAAATTATTCTCCGGACTTTGCTAGGTACAAAGAATCTGTAGATTAACTTACAGGATACTGTTATCTGTATGAGTGCTAATCTTACCAAAGAGGATTTAAAAATCTTCCTTTTCATCTTCCATTAAATGTTCATTCTATTTGTATCTGTATTCAC
>CAUYON010058085.1:0-16938 GCA_963573935.1 Arctocebus calabarensis
GCATCTTATGCCAGAGAGAGGGATGCTGGCTATTCTGTGCTCCACAATCTCTGCTCACCAGTCTATGAATTTCAACTCTTCCTTGACATCTTTCCCCAAGAAACTATTCAGCACTTCAACAAGTATCTGGATTAGTAGAAAAAATCTGGGAAGAAAGAGAGGTGGGATCCCAGGGCCCCGGGCCGGACTGCGGAGATGCCCCAAACTGACACGGCCGCCATCTTGGAGACAGTGAGCTCCGGCGGGGGGAGGGGCGGCGAGGCGCCATAGTTTTCATTTCTTTTTGAAAGCCATTAATAGGGCAAGCTATGAGGAATTGAGGCCTTGGAGCAAACAGAGGGTAACACTTTTCATATAAGTAAAATTTGGACCTAGTTATGCTGAACATTTAGAATAACCTTGTTAGAAAAAAATGGCAAAGGGTGGCGCCTGTGGCTCAGCCATTAGGGCACCGGCCCCATATACCGAAGGTGGCAGGTTCAAACCCAGCCTTGGCCGAACTGCAAAAAAAAAAAACAAAGAAAAAGAAAAGAAAAAAATGGCAAAAGGAAGACAATCCTACTAATTTTGCTTTTGGTTATAGAAAGAAATTATGGTTATATGTGAGCGGTTAGGGCCTTCTTTATACTTGCTCTTTATTTATTATTTTTAAAAGAACTACCTTTACCCCTCCTCTTTCCTTCTTCCTTTTCTCTCTAATAAATGTACTATTTTTCTGGTCATCTTCATATCAGGGAAAATACCCTGATTTTCCTTGCCTTATGGAAGACTATTACAGTTTAATTTTAAATGGAACTTGTTTTTTCTTCTCATGCTCTTAATTATATTTTCATATCTGATAAAAGTCCCCAACTAAGTTCACCCCTAAGTGAACTGCAATACTGATGGTAAATTTTTTTTTGTTGCCATTTATTTATGCAACAAATGTATTTGGGGGATTTTGTTCTAAGAACCCTGAAATGAATTTTACATATCAGAGAGAGAGAAAGAATATTAACCAGAAGTTATTAACCAAACTGACTTTCTAATAACCATGCAGTTGGTTTGATTTACTACATTCCTAGATCATTTAAAACATTTTGCACATATACAGAAAAACAGAATTTGACGAGTACTATATTTCATTCCAGTGAATACATTTTTTTTTTTTTTGGAGACAGAGCTTCAAGCTGTCACCCTGGGTAGAGGGCTATGGCATCACAGCTCACAGCAACCTCCAATCTCTGGATTTAAGAGATTCCCTTGCCTCAGCCTCCCAAGTAGCTGGGACCACAGGTGCCCGCCATACACCTGGCTATTTTTTGATTGCTGTTGTCATTGTTGTTTGGCAGGCCCGACTGGATTCAAAGCCTCCAGCTCTGGCATATGTTGCTGGCACCTTAGTTGCTTGAGCTACAGGCACCAAGCCAGTGAATACATTTTAAACTTAATCTAGGTTTATTCTCTTTCTTTCTTTTTTTTTTTTTTTTTTATTATTGGGGATTCATTGAGGGTACCGATGTTAGACTGGTAATATGTTCTTTCTTTAATGATCCAATGATTTTGATTTTAATTCATTATGCATGATGATAAAAAAATAGGTGTCCAACCTTTTTTTCTTTTCTGCTATACATTGGAAGAAAAAAATTGTCATAGACCATACATTAAATACATAAAAACTTAACAAAAGTTGATGAACAACAACAACAACAAAAAAAGGTCTTTGCATAATTTTTGCAATATCCAACACGATAGGTAAGCAAAACAATTCTCAAATAATCTGTAAGTGGCCCATGGGCCACAGGTTGGACACCCCTGCTTGCAGGTTAATATTTTTTGCTATTAAAACTTTAACTCAATACACTTTATGATAATGAAATCTCTCTTCCTGGTATCTTTGTATCTCCTACTTACTTCTGTGTGGTCTTTAATAGGTAAAATAAACTCTAGGGATCCTGGCTATTTTATTTTGGTTTATTCTTATCATTGCATTATAAGGTTGATAGAGCAGCAGTAACATTAATGATACATAGAACTTGAATTCTCAAAGTTATCATCTGTAAAAATTAGCATCTAACTTCTCTTTGAATTTTAGTATCCAGGTAAAGAAACAACATAGATTCTATTGTTATCATAATTGAAAATACAATTGGTCTATTTTGGACAAGAAAAAAGGATTTTAGAATCATCTAAATTTTTTTCTTCAAAAGATTAGATATTTAGCTTATAATTGTAATCTCTAGTTATCCCCCAGAGTCATCATGCACTGTGGAAAGTAATGCAAGAGCAGTTTACTATGGTGACAGACTGCAAGTTTTCATTGTCTAATTCTAAAATAACAGTGACATGAAAACAGAACTCGTTAGTTGGCTCTGTCTATTGGCGATATGATTATTCTCTGATCAGATGTGCTTTGAGTGCTAAATACTATCCTTTTCTTGGGGTATGAGGTATTGATAAGACAGCATATTATGATAGAAATTTTTAGAAAATATTATGGAATTGAGAGGCATACCAACCTACTTGTGAAATTCAGCTGTCGCTTTTGCTCTGGTATCTCAGATGAATTCCTTAATTTCAATTTCCTCTGTAAAATGAAAATTATACTTCCTTAGAGGGGCTATGAGGATGAAAGCACCCAGAGTGAATTCTTGTTGAGTGTTAAATGTACAAGGAATATGGGTTGGCACCTGTGGTTCAAGGGGCTAAGGCACCAGCCACATACACCTGAGCTGGTGGGTTCGAATCCATCCTGGGTCCACCAAACAACAATGACAGCTGCAAAAAAAAAAAAAAAATAGCCAGGCGTTGTGGTGGGCGCCTGTAGTCCCAGCTACTTGGGAGGCAGAGGCAGGAGAATTGCTTAAGCCCAAGAGTTGTAGGTTGCTGTGAGCTGTGATGCTACAGCACTCTACCTGGGGCCGACAGCTTGTGGCTCTGTCTCAAAAAAAAAAAAAAAAAAAAAAAGATGTGCAAGGAATATACAACATAGTAATTATGATATGTTTTGATACTGTATCAGGTGAAATGAAGGACAAAAATGTTCAAGTGGTTGAGCTCCCCATTGTAGACAGTCTTCATCCGCGTCCTCCGTATTTACCCTTGGCTGTACCAGAAGACCTCGCAGATCGACTTGTACGTGTCCATGGTGATCCTGCAGTGTGGTGGGTGTCTCAGTTTGTCAAATACTTGATCCGCCCACAACCTTGGCTAGAAAAGGAAATTGAAGAGGCTACCAAGAAGCTTGGCTTCAAACATCCAGTTATTGGGTAAGAATCTGATTTATTTCTCAAACAGTGATAAAGAGCAGCAGGGTAATGAATATATGGTTTAATTTTATAACCCTAGCAAAGAACAGAGGTTCTAGTATTCACCTTAGGGGACAGGGAAACTGTTCTTCCTTTGTTCATTTTCACGTATGACAGCTGAGAAAATTGCTTAGCTGTGTTCTGCCACTGTTTCAAATGCTCCTCTTCCTTTGGCTCTGCCTCCTATTATAGTTCTCTTTTGTTTTTATTTTTATTTTCATATTTCTTGTCCCCACATCTTCCCTTGTGTCTTGGTCTTCATATGTAGAGAAGTTAGTGAACCCTAGTCTGTTAGAGCTAAACAAAGTACATAAGAAACCAGAATATCAAATATTGTTTCTTGTCACAATACTTTTCATTGAAATTCAGTGGAATCATTGTTTCTCCCCTACTTCATCTCTGTAGAGCATACTGAACAAGTCCAATTTCCCCCAGAGAAGGGGTGAAAGGAAGGATATGGGAAGGAAAAGATGATAGAATAGCTGTTCATATAATAGTATTCACGTCTGGACTATGGTCTGGAATGTAAAGGAAAGAATAGCAATGAACATGACAAAGTAACTCTAGTGAAATCAAACCTTCATTCCAGATTCATAACAAAAAGCTAGCCTCTGACTTGTCCTTAAGCCATACTTACATGCTATGACCTCACAGGAAACAAATCTACCTTTTTCCTTTTTCAACCTATGAATAGTGATTTAGTAATTTGGGGGGACAAGGAAGACCGATCAGAGCAGTCTTCTAATTTATAAAATCATCCTAAAACTTATTATTCTTATTTCCATTACAGTTATTTTGGAAACACTAAATGATAGAAGACTATTGAGGTAGTCAGTGCCTTATTCAGTACAGGAGAATATAAATCTGTGTCTCTAATTTTACAATTTAGAGACTTTTCTTAAATAGATAATATCAGTACCTGCTGGTATTTGATAGAGTCAAACACAAAGAAAGGAAATTCATTATGCACAAAACAAAAAGTCTGGAATGGCTCCATTTACTTAAAAATAGTAAAAACCCTTAAAATGTTTGCCTCATCCTGTAGGAAAAGTCCATGTGTTTTCCTTGGACAACTTAAAATTTCTACAAGCTTGACAGATGCAGTGTGTCTACAGAGTAAAATGAAGAAAAGAACCATGACATCAGAACTTTACAAACAGTATTTTTAAAGTTATATAATACTAACTGTGAATCCTGGTATCATTTTGGTCTCGAAAATCTTAAAAGTTATATCCACTTTTTTTGTGGATAACTTGTTGGTATTTTGCTGCCTTGTATGAAGTACAACTCTGGAATCTCCCATTTATTCCTGATATGACAGTTACTTTGCATATAAGGAAGGTTCGTCAAGGGTTTACTTATTTTCTGGTTCCTGGTATATTGTTTAACCTGCAAGCATGTTTAGAATATACTATGTATGTGTTTGAGTTTTTAAAATACTATTTGTTTTGTTTTTTTCTAATGGTGAAAATGAAAGAAAACTGGTTAAAACTGCCCATAATGCCACCATGAGTAGAGGTATAAATTGAGCACCCAGAAAGCACCAAAATGGATAAGTACATTATCATCAGAATCTGAATTTCTCCCCTAGAGTCCATGTTAGACGCACAGACAAAGTGGGAACAGAAGCTGCCTTCCATCCCATTGAGGAGTACATGGTACATGTTGAAGAACATTTTCAGCTTCTTGCACGAAGGATGCAAGTGGACAAAAAGAGAGTATATTTGGCCACGGATGACCCTTCTTTATTAAAGGAAGCAAAAACAAAGTAAGTTAGAGCAACTAGTGATTCTAGAGTGTGATTGTCTCTTTCAGTTATAAAGAATCCTTCATTCCCATGACTTGTGACTCATTACAGTATTATTGAAGTTTTTAAAATTCAAATGATTGTGTACTTGTTAATCCAAGCATATTTTATTAGCCACATCTAATAATGCCTTTTAATAAGAAATCCAAAATGTGGGTGGCGCCCGTAGCTCAGTGGGTAGGGCACCAACCACATACACTGAGGCTGGAGGGTTCAAACTCAGCCTGGGCCAGCTAAAACAGCCAAGCATTGTGGCAGGCACCTGTAGTCCCAGCTTCTTCAGAGGCTGATGTCCAAGAGTTTGAAGTTGCTGTAAGCTGTAAAGCTATGGCACTCTACCTAGGGGGATAGCTTGAGACTCTGTTTCAAAAAAAAAGAAAAAAAGAAGAAGTCCAAAATGAACTTATGTATGCACCAGTCATAACCATTATTATCATTAAAAGTATCACCCACTTCTCAGCACCAAAATCTGCATTGGTCTTCTAGAGCTGCCATAAAAACACCACAGACTGGATGGCTTAAATAATAGAATTTATTTCTCACAGTTCTGGAAGCTGGAAAGTTGAAGATAAAGGTGCTAGCAAGGTATATTTTATTTTTTCTTTGCTTTTAGGCAGCCACTATTCTGCTGTGTGCTCAGATGACCTCTTCTTTGTATGTGCAGGGAGAGAGAGCACATGCTCTAGTATTCTTATAAGGACACAATTCCATCATGAGGGCCCTGACCCTTATAGATCTCATGTACCCTAATTACTACCCAGATGTCCCATTTCCAAATACCACCATCTTAGGGTTAGAGATTCAAATTATGAATTCGGGGGATACATAAACATTCAGTTCATAACACTAACCAAGTATGCAGAACTATCAGTAAAACACACTGCGTGCTTACTCTTTTAATCTCACTACTTTCACTGACAGTTACAGGCAGCTGAACACATACGTAGACTCGCTTGAGCCCAGGAATTGGAAGTTGCTATGAGCTGTGATGCCACAGCACTCTATCCAGGGTGACAGCTTGAGGCTCTGTCTCAAAAAAAAATTCTGGATTTGGGATTATCCTAGTGACTATGGCAGTCATTCTAATGTGACAGTACCTTAAGTCATTGACTATTAGTTTAAATCACAGAATCAGTGGCAGTCAAAGAAATAAGAACTATTAGAGTAGGCTGATACTATATTCTAAGATTATAGAGACTGGAGATAGTGTGAAACAAGAGGGAAAAATATTTCCCAGAGAAAATATTTACATATTTAGTTTGTTCTTTATAAAAAATGTTGCAGGAGCTCTTCCTAAAATTAGGTACATTAAAATGAGTAAAGGCAAAAATAATTGTTAGAAGGTTTTTGTAAAACCTTCAAAAACCCTGCAAAATGAAGACTCACAAATGAGTGGTATATTTATTCACTATTTCATTGATCTTCTATAATTTATGAGACATAGTACAGGGCAGTAGGAATACAAAGACAAATGGAAAGTAATATATAATTTCTTATCTCAAAGTATCTAGCTTGGTCGCTAATGTACATGTGACAGATAATTACAGTATAGTTGGATAAGTATCCTGAAGGTGACAGGATACCTTTTTTTTCATTGATTCCAGTGAAATCACAAAGAGGACTATGTGGCTGGGCACAGTGGCTCTTGCCTGTAATCGTAGCACTCAGGGAGGCTGAGGCGGGTAGATTGCCTGAGCTCACAGGTTCAAGACTAACATGAGCAAGAGCGAGACCTCATCTCTAAAAATAACTGGGCGTTGTAGCAGGCACCTGTAGTCCCAGCTATATGGAAGTCTGAGCCAAAAGAATTGCTTGAGCCCAAGAGTTTGAGGTTGCTGTAAGCTGTAACACAATGGCACTCTCCAGAGGGTGAGAAAGTGAGACTCTGCCTCAAAAAAAAAAAAAAATATTATCTCTCTCAATTTGGAGAAAAACATTAGATAAAAAATTTGATAGTAGTTTATTACTGCAAGCTAATCTTTTGTGGGTGATATAAAAATAAATTTGTGCAACCTCAAGGTAGAAGAATTCCTCTGCTGACATACTTGAGGGCAAAAGAGAAGAAGCATGTCTGTGCAGACAATTGCATGTTCATCGTTGGCAGTGTGAAATCTCCTTTTTCCATTATTTACTTTGTTTTGTTTGTTTGTTTGTTTTTCCACTGTTGATATTCTTCATGAAACCATCGTTTCCATATAGATATAGGCCTGAGGACCTATTGGTTTGGCTCTAGAGACAGTTAAGAAGACCATTAGCATTAGCCTTACTTCTCAGTAAATGAATCTACCCCTTTCTTTGTTTCACTGAGCAAACTAAATATGTAAATATTTTCTCTGGGAGATTTTCAAAGACTTGTTTTTTTTTTCCTGTTTCACTTCATCCCCAATCTCAGCAATCTTGGAATACATATCAAATAGCCAACTATAGTACTTCTTATTTTTTTGACTGACTGCAATTGATTCTGTGATTTAAACCCTCTAAAAAGGAATGCTATTAGACACCCAAACCGTGCTGACAAAGTTAGTTTTTATTCAGGGATAAAACCTATATTGGTTTTATCAGTTCCCCTTCTCTTCCAGCCTCCTTCCTAAGCATTTTCATATTTATTTGTTGCTGTTTGTACCCCATGACTGGGTATACAGCTTCATGGAGATCACATTAAAAGTATTTCTGGTTGTTTTGTTTTTAGAACAAATGCAAAATGTTTTTTATCTTGCTGATTCTGATCTAAGGAGGGGACACTATAAAAAATAATGAAGCCAAATAGATGTAAGCACTGAACACCAGTCTGAAATAGTGCTCAAAGACTTTGTCTGTACAGTCATTACTAGAGAGGCAAAGAGGGTAAGCTCCCTGGTGGCCATGAAATGAAAAGAAATCTGAAGCAACTGTTAGGAAATCAGGAAAATCTATCCCTAACAGATAGCACTCACTTGTTCATGTATTTATTCACGCAGGATGGTGTGAATTGCTAGGTGCTGTGATGCAGAGAACGTAAGACATGGTCCTAACCTTTGGAGAATAATGTTTGGAAGACAGATATGTAAACTGACTCTGAATGTTTCAGGCTTTCTAAATAGGAACTATTATTCTTCCAGCACATATGCATTCATCCTCTATTTTATTCCATATTCTCTTCTCGATGCTGAGAATAATACAGTGAACAAAGCAGAATAAGTGCATCCCTTTATAGCACTTATATTCTGGTTAGGGATGATGGTGGTGGGGAATGGATGCAGCTGGGGAGAAAAAAAACAGTAACTACATATTATATCCAAATGATAGCAAGAGCTATGAAGAAAAATTAGGCAGATAAAAGGAAGAGGGATTTCCAGACTCCTCACTGATAAGGTGATAATTGAGCAGAGATCTAAAGAATTCAGGAATAAAATCAGGTGGATGTCTAAGGGAAGAGTGTTCCTACATCAGGTACTCTTTCAAGCACTTTTACATCACTTGATTCTTAAGGAATTATATAAAATAGGCATAATTATTATCTCCCCTACGTATAATTTCTCAAGATTTGCAACTTAAGATCTACATTATACACTGAGAAAATGATTCACTTTATGTTAGAGGACAATTAAACCTCTAATTTGGAATAGAATAATTTGAACTTACAGTTGACTTTTTGTTTCTTGTGTTTTTCTTGAGACAGAGTCTCACTTTGTAGCCCACGGTAGAGAGCTATGGCATCAGAGCTCATGGTAATCTCAAACTCCTGGGCTTAAGAGATCCTCTGGCTTTAGCCTCCCTAGTAGCTAGTAACTGGTACTACAGGAACCCGCCACATCGCCTGACTATTTTTAGAGAAAGAGTCTTCTTGCTTAGGCTGGACTTTTTTTTTTTTAGTAGAGACAAAGTCTCACTTTATTAGCCCTTGGTAGAGTGCTGTGGCATCACACAACTCACAGCAACCTCCAACTCCTGGGCTTAGGCGATTCTCTTGCCTCAGCCTCCCAAGTGGCTGGGACTACAGGCGCCCACCACAACGCCCGACTATACTTAGGCTGGACCTTAACTCATGAGCTCAGATGATCCACCATCTCAGCCTCCCAGAGTGCCAGGATTACAGGCATGAGCCACTGTGCCCGGCCCATGCAGTTGACTTTTAAAAAAAATCCTGTTTAATATTTTTAAACACATATCCTATCTCAAGCAAGACAACCAAAATATTACTTGGTGGATATCTATAGAAATTTGCTTTTATGGCTCGGCGCCTGTGGCTCAACGGGCTGAGGCACCAGCCACGTACACCTGAGCTGGCGGGTTCGAATCCACCCTGGGCCGGCCAAACAACAATGATGGCTGCAACCAAAAAAAGTGGCCGGGCATTGTGGCAGGTGCCTGCAGTCCCAGCTACTTGGGAGGCGGAGGCAGGAGACTCTCTTGAGCCCAGGAATTGGAGGTTGCTGTGAGCTGTGGATGCCACAGCGCTCTATCCAGGGTGACAGCTTGAGGCTCTGTCTCAAAAAAAAAAGAAATTTGCTTTTATGAATTTATTAGAATGGCCTTTCCATTACCATTTTTTTTTTCACAGTGATGCTTTACAGAATGTCTCTATAGGGTCATTTCATTATTGCCATAATCCATAGTTGATCACAACTTTTGCATAGTTAATCACAAAGAAATATAGAGAAATATAGAAAAACAAATTCAATGTGGTAAGGCCACAAATTTAACAATGTCATAAAAAGTTAGGCAGCTCGAACTCAGATATAGTAACTAAGTATGTGGCCTTTGTAAATAGTAGGCTGAGATTTCAGAAATGTTCAGATTTCTGAAATCAATTCTAGATGAAAACATGGATTAACATTCACAATGGTGATAAAAGAGTTGAACAGATGCCAAACTCCTCACCAATAAGGTGGTGGTTTTTATTATTAATTATCATTGTTATTAATTTTGTTATGACTGATCAAGCAGGGCTCTTCCAATATGCACTTTTAGGACTAGCGTTAAACTCTCCACATTCGTGTAATCAGGTTGGGTGGCTTTTTTCCCCCAGAATATTATGGGGATACAAATGTTTTGGTTACATGGATTGCTTTTTGTATCATTACCATTTTTGTTTAAAAGTAAAGAGATGGTTCTTTAAGAAGGAAATTGAGTTAGGACTATTAGTTTTCAAACTTTTTAAAAATATTCACCTCGTAACTTCTTTGTTGCATAAAAGTTCTCTTCGGTGGTCGGTGACGCAGAGCATAAACCTGCTTTTGAAATAGTATGAATAGAGAGAGCTACATGCTTTCTTAGTGGCAAGTAGCAACCTTCTTTATTTCTGGTCAACTTAAATAGCCAATTCTATACGTACATACTATTAATCTATAATTAATCATTCAATGACTTCAAGGGTCTATTGCAAAATATCAATTAGCCACTTCCTAAAACATACTATTTTACTGATTAACTGATACACATTCTTCTAACCCTAAAAATAATAATTTTACAAAACATATTCTGACTGTTTAACCTTTAATTGATATGTCACAAGGCCACAGCAGAGGAAAGAGTTGATTGTATCTCCGGTCTGGTCTCCTGAGGCCCATGACCACCTGGAGGCAGAAGCTCATTGTCTTGCTAAACTACAGCCTGCAGGTTCCCAAGATTTACTGATGACATGCCTTGCTTGCCTCAGCCTTTGGCCTGTCACTGAGGCTAGACTTTTACCTCCAAAGCCTTCAAGCTTAAAGCCTGCCACGTCACTGGAGCTGGACTTTAACCTCCAAAGCATCCAGGCTTAACGACTTATTGTTTGAGTGCAGCCTAGGCCCCAGTGTAACTCTGTAAAGCAAGAAACTGTCACTGCTTCTTCTCAGGCGGATGGGCACAGAGACATACAGGCTTTTAGCCTATACTTCTTTGATATTATCAGTTTGTAATATCAGTGAAGAAGACATTTGCAAAGTCTAACACAAATCTGAATTATCACAAATTCTAAATGAAACATTTAAAGGAAGTTTTATCATGACATTTATATTCTGGAGGAAAAGCTCAGTGAACAAATACAAAAGCAGTTTAAATAAACTCTTAGAAGTTATTCATCACAAAGAATAAAGAGCCTTCAGTTTTCAACTTTCACGAATTTATAAAGAACATTTTGATTTGTGTGTTTTTTATATGATCTGTCAATAATACGGAGCATTCCAGAATAGTTTTTGCCCACTGATGTCTTTAAAGATGGCTCATGAACTGCACTATTCAGTGCCATAATCAAAATTCTCCTTACTGTTAGAAAAAGAGAAGCTCATTGCCAAAGTAGGATACTATGATTTCAAAGACCATGAATAAATTTATTTCTTTTTTCAGGTACCCCAATTTTGAATTTATCAGTGATAATTCTATCTCCTGGTCAGCTGGACTACATAATCGATATACAGAAAACTCACTTCGGGGTGTGATCCTGGATATACATTTTCTCTCTCAGGCAGACTTCTTAGTGTGTACTTTTTCATCACAGGTAAGTGTTAGTAGGGCTTTCTAAAATGACTGATACTTCTGGCTATAAGAACCAAATTATTATTTGTGTGTCTGTGTGTTTTTAATGTTATGTTATCATGACTCGGATACAATTTTCCTTGTATTTGGTAGTGATCTTTTTTGTGCAAAAATGAAAGACCCCATAAAATAGCTGTTTGAGCACACTGAATGTTTAGTTGTTTGCAAGCAATGGTTGAAAACATCTCCACTGAAGCTGTTTACAGGAGTTGTTTAAAGTACTTGGCTTGTTCACAGCATTTAACAGAAATAGCAAGTAATTAAGCTTACCTAATACCTTCCTAATTTTGTATACAGTCAATATATAACTAAAAATCCATCTATTTCTAGACGTCAGTGCATTGTTAATGAGAGGCTTAAATACTTTAAATGATCACTGTATAGAAAAAAAAGTAAATGTAATACTTTTTCAAGTTGTATTACATTTCTGTAAAGCAAGAAATTGTAATTAAATCTAATTGTACATCTAAATCTAATCTAATATCACCATTATTCCTTGCGTTTAATTGTTGCAGGCAATTATATTTTATGGGTTTGATGTGCGTGTGTTTATGAGTGGTCCAATAAGCCTTATATGCCCTGTAGAATATCAGTATAACAATATTTATTGTGGATTTTTTTCTGCTCTCTCACTTATGCACATTTTATTGGTTAGTTCATTCAACCAGCTATTAAATGACTATTCATACTCAAATGTATACTAGGTACAGAGGGGATTTCAAAGGAGATTGAAAATATAGTTATTACCCCAGTCCAGAATCTAATAAGCAAAATAGTCAATGTGAAATAACTAGAGAATAATTAACAAACAATATAAATTGGTATAAAATAAATGTATATTTAAATGCTGAGAAGAAGTAGAGAAAAGAAAATGGTGAAAAAAGAAAGCTACATCATTTTCATGGGAATATACTTCAGAGAGAATAAAGAAATGGACTTTTATTATTATTATTATTATTATTATATGACAGTGTGTATTGTCATGATGAGATGGTGATATGATTTTTGAACTCCTGAGCTCAGGTGATCCTCCCACTTCAGCCTCCCAGAGTGCTAGGATTATGAGCCACCGTGCCTGGCTTTTTTGTTTTACTTTTTTTTTTTTTTTTTTAAGAGGATCTCACTTTTGCTCAGGCTGGTCTTAAACACCTGAGCTTGGTGATACAACTTTTGGAAAGATACCTTCCCAGGCAATAGCCACAAATTCCTTCAATATGGAATAAGAATACAATTTACTACCCAAAGAGAAATGCACAGAAAAATCCACTATTGATGTTTTTTCCTAATTGGGATGAGAATCCTATCTATGAGAAGCTCTCTTTTCCATTCCCATTTCAAGGAGGTGCTAGGCATTTATATTTATAGCTAGGTCTCTCCGAACTATCTTTGAGAATCTACCTCATCAACAAGTACACGTAACTTGTAACAACCTCTGTGTATTCCTGATGCTTATGGCTAGAAAGTACGAATCAAGAGTCATTTCACCAGATGTGCCACCTTCCCTGTAACAGGCCTAGATTTTATTACACTTGTCTGAAGTCAATTCCTCTAGTCCAGGGCTTCTTAGCCTAGGCACTATTGGGATTTGGGGCCAGATAAAAAAGTCTTTGTTGTGAGGAGCTATATTGTGAATTGTAGGATATTTGTCTGGATTCCTGGCCTATGGCATCCTCACCTCAACTCAACATTGTCAGATATTCCTGGGGGTTTCGGGGAGGGGGCAGTTTTGCTCTGATAGAGAACAACTGTTCTAGTCATAAGGCTATATAATTAAATATATATTATACATATTTTTATATAGAATATAAAATATATATATGCATATATATACTATAGAGGATTATACATCATACTTACTACAACAGCTGCCAATGTCATAACTCATCTGAGGAATTACTGAGAACAAGACATTGTCCTGGCAAGCCTGGAAGTCTCTTGTGACTTGGAAGGCAAGCCACCAAGTAACTCAATGATCCTGGTAGAGCAAAGTTCAATCCTGTAATAGTAAGACTAATGTTAAACATTAAGCATTTCATGGCAGTTCCTTAAAGGATTAGTGGAGAAAAATTGCAGTTAGTATCTTGGAGATCATTTCCCTTACCACCCTTGAAGATCATTTCCTTGAGTACATACTTTCTTGGCACCTATGAGATCATTTTGTATATATAGTATATATTTGTTGAAGGCCAAATAGCTATTAGATGGTCAAAAGGCTTACTGACCTTACATGTTGGTAAGCACTGAGACTCACAGGGATGTGCTCATGCTTTGCTTTCCTTTGTCTAGCCCTACTTAGTAATGCCATTAGGATCATTTTGAAATGGACAGAAAATCTTTTTTTTTTTTAATTTTCAATAATGTAGAGTTTTTAGTTCCCATACTCTAATTTTGACCCAGAAACAATGACCTCTGTCACTTCTCTGATAGTTGAGTTCTGTTCAGACTTGATGAAAATATTGTCCAACTATTTGCTCTGTTTTATTCATAATATCAGTCTCAATGTGTTCAGACATTGAGTTCAGACAAGCAATTCATACGAAGAAAGAATAGTGTTGAGAGGAGTTTTTGTATCCAAAGGAATAAGATTCATGCTTACATATTAATGTTGTATCTAGAAATTCTTGGCAGTCAAAGTTCACCTTAAATAATTTTTGCTTATTTGAACCAAAGCAAAACTCCAACAATATTTGTTTCCCAAAATAGATTTGAAATATTTTAAAATATTTGATGTTAGGGTTCAGAGTAAAAGTTTAATAGTAACAATATTCTACATTTATATAGTGCATTTACCAAATGTAATCGCTTACATTGTCACATACATTATTTGTAGTATTTGAAGTTGTGTAATAATTTCATATTCTGTGCTAAACTTTTGGACTTACTTGTACCAGAGTACTTGTACAAATATTTTTAGTAAAGAAGTTTTAATATGGTTTAATATTTTTGCAGTGTGTTGAAATTTGTTGCTGGATTACAAATTTCCTTGCTATAAAATAAACTAAAATCATAATTTTTTGAAAAATGTTCCAGAAATGTCTCACCATCATCAGTGGAACTTGAGAAAAAATCACTGATAGGATCAAAATGTCAAGCCGGTGATTTCACTGGGCAGAGAACAAAAATGGGGCAATATGGGCTGCAGTGTCAGACTATATGTATTTGAGTCCACCTTTCTTTTTTTTTTTTAATTATAGCTGTGGTGACGGCACCTGTGGCTCAATGGGTAAGGCACAGGCCCCATATACCGAGGGTGGCGGGTTCGAACCCAGCCCCTACCACAACAAAAAAATAGCAGGGCGTTGTGGCGGGCACCTGTAGTCCCTACTACTCGGAAGGCTGAGGCAAGAGAATCGCCTAAGCCCAGGAGTTGGAGGTTGCTGTGAGCTGTGACGCTACAGCATTCTACCGAGGACGATAAAGTGAGACTCTGTCTCAAAAAAAAGAATCATGGCTGTATACATTAATGCATTTATGGGGTACAATGTGCTGGTTTTATATACAATTTGAAATACTTATAACAAACTGGTTAACATAGCCTTCTCCGCACTTTCTTCATTATTGTGTTAAGACGTTTATACTCTACACTTAACAGATTTGAATGTACCCATGTAAAATGCACCATAGGTATGGTCCCACTGATTACCCTTCCCCTCCTCTTCCCCCTTCATCTTGAAATGTAGTTGAGTCCACCTTTTGACCATCTAATTAGGAAGTGACACAGGTTTAATATCTTCTTCCTAATTGTTCCTTAACAACTTTCTGTCTCCTATATGCTACCCTTTAAGGAATGTTATGCCATATAACAGTAGGAAGAAAGAGTTGACCTCTCAACCCTGAGCTATTATAGACAGTATTGGAGAAAAGAAATGCCATGCTAGAAGGGAAAATACAAGGCTTGATGGTTGAAAAACTGTAGGCACACATGTCAAGGCACCTTAATCAGGATTCCTTGTAGGGTTTTAGACTCATCCCCATCAATCTGGGGTCTTCAGATGATTCTTGGTTTTATATGATCTGAAGAGGTCTGAGAATAATCTGTCATTAAGTGAAAAGGTTTTTGTTGTTGTTGTTTGTTTGTTTTTGAGACAGAGCCTCAAGTTGTCACCCTAGATAGAGTGCTGTGGCATCACAGCTCACTGCAACTTCCAATTCCTGGGCTCAAGTGAGTCTCCTGCCTCCGCCTCCCAAGCAGCTGGGACTACAGGACCCCACCACAACACCCGGTCATTTTTTGGTTGCAGCTGTCATTGTTGTTTGGCAGGCCGGGCTGGATTGGAACCCGCCACCTCAGGTGTACATGGCTGGCACCTTAGCCCGCTGAGCCACAGACGCCGAGCCAAGTGAAAAGTTTTTAAAAGACAACACTATGGTTCTATTCTAATTTTGTTACTATTTTTGCTCTTAGTTTTCTGAATCATTTCATTAGAGCTGTTTCTTAAAGCCAGGTTTGTCCTAAAAGCCTCATAATTTGAAGAAAATAGTCCTCAGGATTTAATATGAAAACTGGAGGTAGAATTAGTATTTTCCAAGCACATCACGTGAATTTTAAAAGCTATAAAATCACATTCTGAACTGTTCTACCAAATATGCAAATCATGTTCTGTGTTACTGGAAATTGTCTATTCTCAAAGCATCTAATTACTCAAATTATTTTCTTATTTGAAAAACTATCTTTAATCTGTGGCAAAAAAAAAAAGTATAGTTAGAGAAATAACAGCAGTTGACAGCACAATTATAAACAGGCAGCAAATGAATCAGAAAGGTTTTTTGAAAATGCTGCTTATCAAATTCTGGAATTAATTTTTAGTACTCTGGAATTTGATATACAGAAATGATTATAGATGCTCATTTAAAAAACTAACATTGTTAAAGTCAACACTGTTTAGTGAGCATTGCTCAGTATTTTCAACCATTAAAAAAATCACTATACATTCCAAGCGAGAAGGGAGTGGACCTCCACCATTAATCTCCTAAAACAAAATAACTTTCAACCCAGGATCCACTATCCAGCCAAACTAAGTTTCATGTATGACGGAGAAATTAAATACTTTAATGACATCCATATGTTGAAGAAGTTTGCTATAACCAAACCAGCTCTCCAGGATATCCTCAGACCTATCCTCCATAATGATCAGCACAAATTCCCAACATAAAAGTAATGCAAGCAGATACTTTGAGCCGCACACTGAACTCTACAGTGGTGAAAGGTCCTACATTCCCTACTCCACAACCATGTACCTTATCTTTAGTCTCTATAAATGTGAATGGGTTAAACAGCCCTCTAAAGAGACACAGACTGGCTGACTGGATACAGAAACTTAAACCAGATATCTGCTGTATACAAGA